>LUCM01009831.1:20711-38318 GCA_008360955.1 Fasciolopsis buskii | reverse complement strand
CCTCACCCAACGTGGTCTTGAATTGTCACTTCAATTCAGAATTCTTCTCTACTGCACCGCATGAGGATCACCACCTATGGTTCCGTATAGAAATGTTTATGAAACCGTTTGTTGTTCTGTTTTTTCTGTTAGTTTGTTGATTAATGATTCTAAATTCTCCGATGGTGACTGCCATTTTTTAGCCATGCGCTTTTCTTGTCGTGGAACCAATCGCCTGGTGAACTGTTCTCAGCACTTATCCATGTGTGAAACGTTACCTCAGGACGTACTTTAAGATCCCACTCGTTCTTTGAGATGATCTCTTAACCTTTCGTCCCAGTTCTCACAGCAATCTCCTTTCGTTCCGTATTCTGGTAGAACTCCACTGTCGTTTATACAGCACGCATCTTTAGAAACCGCAACAGTGATTCGGCCAACATCTTGAGGGACTTGTGGTTACCAACTCAGTTCATTATTTAACGAATTTTTCTTTTTCCTTTCTTGCATGTTAGTCAGTGTAGCACCTTTGCCTCTTTATTGCTGCTTTTAACTAAAATGCTGACATTCACGCGAGTAAACATTTATGCTGTGCAATGCAGTCCAATAATATGGACCTTGAAACAGGTCTGCGTACAATGTGTCTAAGGACAACAACCAATGCATAGACTATCACTTTTCTACTACTTTCTGATAAGTTCTACTTTTTGGTGCACTGTCTCATGCACTTGCGAAATCACATCAATGCCTTTAGGTACTTCATGTCGACAATGAAACTAAATCAGTACTTTTCATCAAAGTTTTGATGTTCGGAGCTATTTATTTTGGTCTCTCTTATTCCTCAGTTAACTTTTGCCTTAATTCTAACTTCTTTCATATTTTCATTGCAGTGGTTGTGTGAAACTGCTTGAACCGGAGTTTAAGAAGATGTTCTTGAAATATTGCAAAAAATCAATTAATAATACAGATGCACCGTACTTGTGTCCACCAATACCAAGCTGGGCTGTAAATTATTTATCTCTCCTCACACTACATACACAAATCGATTAGGATCTTGTTATTTGTGCTGTTTCACCTACCAAATACGTGCGGATGAAAGTGCTTTCAAGTCTTAGATACTTGCATAATTTGCAATAGTCTACATAGTTTGGAGCTTCGCAATTCGCCATTTGTTCTGAGTGAGGCTGTCAAAGGAAACGTCTGTTTTGCTCGAGTGGCCAGAGAGATAACAGTCTCAGCTACACTACGCTGAAAACCAGGCCGTTAGGAACCTGTGACCATAATGCAGAACTATGAACACAAACTGGCTTATTGTTTTTTGGGCTAACTTTACATGCTCGTGTGTGACAATGAAACATCGTCATTTCGACTCTTAGTAACTTGTTAGGAAGTAACAATTCTTTTCATTTATTTCTCGTAACTCTGGTGCATATATTTTTTCTAAATTGCTCGGCCTGCTTTTTTGTTTCCTACGATCTTTCCCACCTCAAGTTTTACTTGTTCAAACATTTTGAGATGTTTCCGATGATGCGCATATCTAATTATACTTCGCTCGTTCGGAAATTGATCTCACACTGGAACTACGATCCAGAAGTCACTATCGCAGGGTTACAACCTGGTAGTTGTGAATCTGATATCGCTCACCTTCTTGAGTTGGCAGTCCGTTACTGATTTCGAACTCTTTCCTGGGAAAAAGAGTGTGAATTCTCATTTCACTACTATAAGATGTAAGAGATAAGGAAAATTCGTGGAAGATCCCAGGGCTAGTTAGAAATTATACATTGCATCTGCTACCTGGCAACGGGATATTCGCTGCTTGTTTGAAGGAATCTTGTTTTCATTAGGTGATATGCACCCATAGATTATATAGGATGCTGTGATCTAGAAGATGTTGAGTGCAAAATACACATTTCGGAAAGCTTATATTCTGCTGGCATTCGGTGATGTTGCGTATTTTAGCTGAACTAAATATTTAAGTTACGATTTCCATTGACGTTACCTTGATAACCTACTAGAATCTATAAGGTGGTGATTATGCGAAGGTAGAATGTCAAGCCATCGGTTGTATGCACTCTTCTGTGTTCTTAAGGCAGACTGTAAAGTTTCTCAATTTCGGAAATTATGCCCCCTTTGAAACTGGTGATCTGGCCAGTAATCTGTGCGCCACGGCCGCAAGATTGTCTAGCGAATTGCCGTATGGATATCGACCGAAGTAGTAGCAGTAACTGCATTTTCAATCCAACGAAAGCAGCAGACGAGTCCGCTTTTCGATCGCTGCTTAACTCTGTTATCTGGGATGGACATTTTCTAGCAGTTATTAGAATTGAATCCAATGAACTAGCCATTTAATCTTTGCAAGGAAACTCTATGTAAAATAGAATTAAGTTGCTGCGTTTCGAGTTAGGATTTGCGGGACAAATGAACAGATCACCTTGCATGGGACTGTTTTCAAACTTGATTCCTTTGCCCGGTAATACGTATAATATTTTGCTGATAGGTTACTGAATTCCAATCCGTGTTTGTGGATGCTCGTCATGAAAATTCTTCTAAAATATCTTCCGATATATCTCTGATTTTCTACTAACTCCTAAACCGAATCACCCGCATATAGCAATTACAAGCAATCAAAATAACAGTGAATCTAGAGCGCAACTCTCGTGACATGTGATAACACAGACTCAGTCTAATGCTCTGGACGAAGAATGGAACAGAATCTTGAAAGGAAAACGATAGATTCGATTGCTTTGACCAGAGCGCCTCCAGTAATTTTGCTAAACTTCCAAGCAACCCGTTGCACAACAAGTTCTCAATGCGACCATAGAAACATTTCAGTCTCCTGGTTTGCTAACTTAGTCGAAGCAACTGAGTCACGGTAGAGTTTTCACTTATCATCAACGCACACTCGTGCACTGATACTAGCCAACAGAATAACTCGGCTCAATTTAAGAGTACTCTACGTCTCAGTTTGTTCATGGTTATCTGAAATTAACTGAGAGACTGGCACAATTACTATCAGAACAAACCGATGGGGTCTACATAATTTAGGTTGCACCCAGATGTTCACTTGCTGCTTTGAATCCCGTACGATTAAAGAGACATCCTGAGTACTAACTTTATCCAACATATTTTGGCCGCGGAAATGACATCCAACTGAACTGGCCTACTATTGACACAAAATTCCGTTGCATTCTTTTGTTATGAGGTGACTGGTCACCGAAGCGATCAGTAATTAAAAGTCATCATTAAATGACGATGACGGTTGGGTTCGGTGGCAATGGTCAGCAGTCCAAAGTGTAAAAAGTTCGTGCGCTTGACCAAGCTGTCACAGACTATTTTCACATTAGATCAGCCAAAATCCTTGGGGGGAACTTCGCCAAACCAAAATTATTCGCCCATTCTGAGCCGGACTACGAATGTGTAGTTTGTCAATGCCAGGACACATCGAGGGTACTCTCGTTCGCGAAATTCCAATCAGCTGCATACGCATAACAGAACATAGACTTCTTTTCCTAAGGGAAATCCTTCAAAAGTCCCCACAAACACATGTGTTCGATGTTAAATTCCCCACAACTGTTGGGAATGACAAAATCGTTATGCTTGAAGCTTCGAGGTTTATAACCATGTGAACGGTGTAAATTCACAAAGCGAAAACCATCTAGGGCGTTCAGTGCTATCTGATTTCTATTTATATAGTGTTTTTTCTAGCAAGTTGCATCGGATCCCTTTGATATGGTTCATGGAGTTGGAATGCCATCTGCTAAGTGAATTGGTTACCTGATTTGCTAATTCCACAAACGTGACAATACAGCATATTGAAAGTTATGTATGTTGAATTAATAATAACAGACAGTTGACCGAGTGATCAATAATCAATTTGATAAACAAACGTGGTTAGAACAGAACATTACTTCACGGTGGACATGTCGTGTGCATTCACTTGTTTGCCCATAAATTGATTCAGTCCAGGAAATGCGGATAAAATTCTGCTAAAGTCACGAATGACTGTTTAAGAATCAGCTTATGCAATTACTAATCGACTGTACTATCGTCTGTCCGAACGTGAGACTGAATACTATTCCACGTTTTCATCATCTTGTCAAGGCCGAAAAGACGCAGTTTATCAACCGACAAGTAAATTTACACAACAGTGCTCGAATCGATGAATCATTGTGCGCGTGTACTTCACTCGATTTGATAGCTATCATTTAGCCAATCACGTGAGTACAAACCCATTTCGACTAACGTGTTTCATCACATGTGTCTTCCTCTGATTGCCGACGACCAATTTACCTAAACTCGAAGCGCGGAGATTTGTGTGTACGTATGTATTCTAGCACGTTCATTAACATCCTACAAGAAGGGAACAGTTAATTCAACATTTGTAACATCGTGTTCTTTCATTTAGTGAAATGTCTGTGCCCTACGAGAAACGGAAGGCTTTATTACGTCGTTTTCATCAAATGGATCGGAATGGTGACGGGATCTTGACGGTAGATGAAGTTCGGCGTGTGGTTCAGTTATCTGGGCTGCCAGAGTCAGCGGTGCAGGTAAGTAAAGGGCAAGCACACATACCATGACTAGCCTTAAGAAGAAACTCATTCATCAAAATTACAAGGCCCAAAATATTTAGTTCTCGACTTCACTGTTCGATTTTAATACAACAGGCAATGAGATTCGTCCATCAGAGGGCGAAAACGTTTCTTTGAAATGCGCATGCATTCTGTGTAAACTAAAAAAATAATGGGGATAAGTCTGAGTCAAAAATGTTGTGACTTTGCAACCCATATTTGGGCGGATGTTGTTTTATTTTTTGGTTATTTTCACTTGCTGAATATCCCTAACCGGTGAAAAAAAGAACAGCTATATTTTCAACCAAGTTGAAACAACTGCGAAAGATGGTCCAAACTACTGGTCACTCTTATGCAAGACAATTCTGAGAGGCAGATCATTTGTGCATAAACAGTCGTCAGTAAAATTCAAGAATTATTTACATAGCTTGTAAAAACACCGATTATCTAGTAACTATACAGTGACTATAGACCGAGGCTCTCAATGACCATTAACAATGTAAATCGTACCAGAGCTTAAGGAAATGGGTTGACACATTCTAGCAGACCCAGTTACCCCTACGGTAAGCTTTTCTTTGGCGGAAGGTTCAAAGTAGCACTTGCCCGAATGGGAACGCATCCCAGCATTCCCATGAGGGTATGATAAGCTGAACGATATGCTAAAGAAATGACCACGCAGAAATCCTCTATAAAACTTATGAAAATACAGTACAACCTTCTTATCCTTGCCATGAACCATCATGTATTCCACACACTGAAAATGGTAATCAATTCACCATCTGTCACCTGTCATCCGAGCCCTCAGCCTCCCCGGACAGGACGCGTGGGAATCACCCAAGTTGTAGGTCTTCCAGTTGTAAAGTGCCAGCCTCCGTGATATTTAAAGAAATGTATATTGCTGATTGTGCATGATTAAACATTATAAAATTATTTAGGGTGTTCTATGAATGAAATAATTCCACCGGCCAGTGTGTGTGACTTTAATGATTTTTGTTCGTATGAGTCGTTCGCTATTTGAACAACACTAGTTGAACACGCTAAGAGTGGCAGTAGATGAGCGATTTAGGATGCTTGTTACCAACACCTACAAAGTGACTATGAAAGCGGACAGCTACGATACTACCTCTAGCAAATAGCAAGGCTACGTCAAATTGTCACCAAACAGTAAAGGATGGATCAAAGTGAATGCATTGCTGGTCAATGTGGATAAATACACGTTCGTATATCGTTTTATTTCCTGCTACATTGCTCAGGTTTCAGGTATCGCGGTCGTGGAAAAAGGCCTAAGAATGGTTTAACAATGTCTTGGGCAACAGTTAGTGAGGCGATTGTCTGAAACCGATGTGTCCGGTGGCAGTAAATATTAGGCAAACATCAATTAGAACTCCTCGGTTGATGTTGCCATCGCTTCTGTCTTCGTATTGTATTTGCGACATCAATGAGCTAAATCATGACAGAAACCTTTTTTCGTTCGCTTACCTTCACCTACATATGAGATTAAATGTTTTGGGGTATTCAGTGAAGTCTAACCACATGAAAATCGATGACTTATATTTTGTTCCGAAATAACTAACATCGTATGTAAATGAATGAGAGAGCGAATTTTCCGCGGATATTCGTTGGACATCGCAATTGATCGTCACCTGTCGAATTCGTGTATCCGGAGGTCACTTGTCCAATCGCCTGATGTTTGTGCTCACCATTGCTGCAAACTCCTAGACGTTTTAATCAGATGCCTAACTGTATTTCGCCGATCAATTCCTAAATTGAATAGTTAATATTTTATTTACGTCAACAACTGTACACGCGGCCATGTATTACTATCAACCATCCTTTTGACAAAATCGGAATTCCAAAATGTTCATTACGCTGACGCCAAGTTTTATTTGCAGGACCATACAAAACCCTCACATATTCTCCGAGACAAAATTTAGAAATTCCTCGCAACTGAACACACCATCATCGTTTGCTCCGTTATCTGTCATCCAAGCTTCCATCGCAGATGAGCTGGATGAGATGCCCAAATCGGTCATCATTGATCGCATCTCGGAAGCGCTGATGGTGCCTGATCGATCTGCATCCAAGGCTGCGAATATTCTACGCCATCTTGAGGGTTAGAAATTGACGAGAAATGTAATTTTCAAAACGAAATATTTCAACGAGCCAAGCCTTCGGATTTTTATTGGATTTTCTTTTCATACAATCCACTTGGACGTCTATTTTATCAAAAAAATATCATTTGGACGAGGTGAAAAAATCGTCAAATGGACGTGTCATCGGTTTTGCACGTTTATGCAAAGGGAAATTACTACCACGCACACTCTACGAAAATAAGGAAAAACAAAACCTCAGTCAAAGATTTAAAACTATTGTTTGAATATGGCAGAGAAAATGCGTGGAAAATCTTTTCAGTCGTAAGTTAGTGATAATAAGCATAACATTTGTCACGGATGTGGAAAAAAATCGGGGTGGTGGCAAAAAAATAACCTAGTAAACCTGATTTTACTTCACAGTATGCCAAAAAATTCCCCTTTTGAGTTGACGAATGTAAGAATCCATTCTTCAGTAACGTGGCCGCAATGGAAGTCTAATTGTCTATGTTTTGGACCCCATGGTTGGCTTTTCTCAAGACTGTCCCTCTATAAAACCAGTTTTACTTGAACTATAGTGTTGTCATCTAAAAACCAAGCCCGTTTTACCCAATTTTGTAGCACAAATGGCACTTCTGTTTCCTATGTTTCCTAATTTGGAGTGCATACCTGGCCTAAATAAAACTAGTAAATGCATTGATGTTATGTTTAGGCGACAGTTGTTTGTCGAAGAGAATTTATGTTTATTTTTTCACCCTGTCAGTCACTTCACCTTGGTTTTCTGGTACCACATATTATTGGGTGCATATGACAAGGGTGGAACTTATTTGCAGATCATTCGGTTTCCACTTACCGAATTCTTTCTTGACATTGAGTGTGGTCACGCGCTTATTGGCCTTTCTTCGTTTTCCCACCTATTGGTCAACATATAATTCGTCTTACGGACACGTTTTTGGGCGCACACTTGTTACTTAGTACCGCATGCATCAACTAAACAAGTGCAAACATGCTGCTAAATGGAAGTGAAAACAAAACAGGTATATGGAGGGGTACAGCACGACTGATCGATAAATGGCTTCTTGTGCAAGATCAACGTCGGTAATCGGAGTTGTATAAATAGATTTTTTTTCTTCCTTTGCAAGAATATCACCTTAGTCTCGATGGAGATCACGGCAGGGTCGGAATGTTGTTCAAAGGCCACAGGTTGGGATTTATTAACCATCAGTAAGCAGGTTCTAATATTGGGTTTGAAGTAAAACGTTCAATAATTAAGGATACGAATTCGGAGGTCCAAAAACTTTTGGCCTTCAATTGGAATCAGAGACTTAGCTGATAAAGCTTAACGATTTTCGAGGTCGTTCACGAGCTGGTCCAGATGATGAATGGTACTCGGTCTGAACTCGAGGCAGTATATTAACTGCATTCATACGTCAAAAACCAGTATAGTTTGCTACCTACTTAGGGTTACTGACCCTATAAGAATTACTTATAAAAATGAGGCAATCGTAGCTCGGATTAGAGATCCTCATGTGCACTTCTGATCGCTCAGCTCTCCAAGGTCAGCGATGAAAACTGCAGACAGAAAGAGTAATCTAATGCAAACAATGAGCTACACATTTGTTTGTCTTTTCTAGGAAATTCGACGGGGTAAATTTTTGCTGTTTCTAATCGACTTGTCGCATAGGTTTGGCTGGATAGCTCCTCTCTTCCAAAATTTCCTATTATCTAAGGACCTACTCTCATGGTTTCTGTGCGCAAGACAAGTCATCACTGTTTTCTTCTTTCATCCAAAAACTAATCATTCATTTCAACCTAAAACGACTGTTGTCACTACTGCCTCGGGACTGCGTAAAAACTAATACGATCAGCTTTGGAACAGATTGATTAGCCACTAACTGCTCGAAAGATTTTTGACTGATAGCTACAAAACCAGAGTAGTAAAATAATACGCAAACCACGAGTTATAGGAACGCGACATGCAACCAAGTGTTATGAGCAACTTTGCTAATGCGTTTGTCCTCACTCAGATAACGGAGTGTCCGTCAGCCCAAGAGCCAATTCGTACTCGTTCCAGGTTACGTGTCCATCGTTGTTTGGATCCACATCGCGCATCAGCTGCTATAATATGCAAAAGACATCCCTTGGACAGTATTTCTACCTCTCGATGAATACACATTGGTATAGTAGTTTGAATCATACACGTCGGAAAAACAACAACAACAACAATTTCATCGTGGTCGTGAATGTGTACGTGCTGTTAAACTTACTGTTGATGTTATTGTTCGAGGAACACCAGGTAAAGGAAACGACAAATGTACTATAATCGTTTAATTGTCAGCTGTGTTATTTGTCCCCAAAGATACTCGCATTGATAGAGAATTCATGGCCAGCAGTTAGGAATCGGTAGGGAGCAATCAGTTTGCACTGCTAATGGTTTCTAACACGGCATATGATCAATGGTTCCAGTGCTTTTGATGATGAGCTGAGCGCTGCCATTACGGATTAGTTAATTGAAAACATTCGTAAACTCCAGCTAATGAAAATTAGCTATTAGGTAGGATTCGTAGGTTGTTCATGATGTCTACTGTGCCACTCCAGTGCATTGAGCGTCGAGGAGTCTATCCAACTGGAACTTGTGATCAATAAAAGAGTTTTTCAAGTGAGTGCCGGAAATATTCGCAGGAATCTAATGAAAAGTGTCTTTAGAGTCAACTCCTTCGAGCTGTTAGTATATCTCATTGAGAAGTTTAGTCAAATACCATAATAAAGAACCATGAAACAAGAATATTTTCCAACTGCTGTGTAAATTTTACCTAATTTTGTAAGTATTGCTAGTCATTAATCAATATAATCATGGTAACTAGCTGCGGCGGTTTGTCAGTGTTTATCGCGTGACCGTTTTTTACATGTTCATTTATGGGGGCGGCTTGTGACAATATTTTGTTTTTGTTGTTACAAAGAGTTCATGCTCATTCTCTGAAAATGACTTATTGTCTTCTTCAATGTGTTATCGATTCATGCATTTTGCTCACTATTTGAATGACATGCGGTTTTGTTATTAGCCTAACTAGACCAAGAGAGATACGACTGATCGTAATTTGTTTCGCTGCAACAATCCTACGCATGGATACGTACAACACACCTTACTGAAAACGTGCAGTGTAACTAGCTAGAGAACGGTCAACACCACATTTCCTTGTTAACAGAAATTTTTCGTTTTTGGATTTCTCTTGCATAACACCAAGCGTGATATGTCTCAGATTTAGAACAGATTACCTGTTCTGTAATTTCTGTTTAAACAAAACAGAACCGTAACGTTTGTGAGTGTGCATATGCGTGTATAGACATTTGTAACTCAAGAATTTGATTAGCCTGTACAACGTTTTCCACTATTTTTTTTGTTCTAACGCTTCGCACTGCGGACTGTATTCTTCGCGGTGCGCAAGGCTTGGTCGTCAATGTGTGCGTAATCCAACACGGTGTAAACATCTTACTCAAAGTATTCAAACGTACGTTTGCCAACAAGCTAGCACAACAGTGATTTTCAGAATAATGGGTTGTCACATCGGATTTCAGTAGATAGGTAAACATCGAATTTAAAACCGTACCCAGCCATTTCTGTTTGCGCCATGCCAAGCACATGATCGTTACTGTAGACATAAAGTGCATTTTTTTAATCCTAAACATTATGAGTTATGACGAGCTCCAGTGTCTCTTGTTCGATTTCACGTGAGCAATTCCGTACGTTTGAATAAAGTCATGATCTATACCATATCATTGTTCTCATTTGCCGACATCGACGAGAGCCGCAAAGTGATGCAGTCCGTCACCCGTTGAAACGGAACTCGTGATTCTTTAAAACATATCAATTCACCTACGGCAAATTCATATAATCAGCAGAAATGAGTAAGGTTATCTCAGAGTAGTAGAACAAAGATTGCACTAGATAAATTAGTGGTTCGGTCTTCCGTATAAATAGCATTTAACGTGTACAGTTGAAGGGAAGAATTTTTTTCCGGAAAGGCACTAATGGTTTCGTGGTTACTGTATCAAATCAGATATTCGTACCCTTTACTGTGCCATCACCCTTAAATATCAACGATAATACTAATGTATCAATTAAAACTCCGAAATGGACTCATACGTTAAAAACATTAGAGCCAAGCAACCGGCGAACTCATTGGGATTCTCAAACTGAATCATCATCTAACTATACTTCTAGTAGTAACTGGACTGAAATTCTGAGATATGACGATTCGTACTGGCAACATGGGGATCATCAGGACTAGGCAACTTACATTCAAAGTGTTCCTACTCAGTCCAAGATCGACAAGACATTGTTCCAAATCTGTTCGAGAGACTCGTTTATCTTGATTGGTGTCCAGTTCCACAAATATCCGAGTCAGTGCCTCAATGTTGATAGAACTTTGCATTACTAGGGATCGATCAAAGTTAAAACAACACTATTAGTAGCAGTCATAATATTAATGGCAATGATAGTACTAGCAACAATAACGTGTGTAAATTTTTATTTATACTTTAGCCAATGAATCGTATTTACGAGAAGAGGCCTCGTAAAAGCTACTGAATGAGGAACCGACTCGCTATCACTTGATTCAAATCCAGGACTTCAAGATTCGACTTCCAGGATGTTAGCATACTGAAACCGGTTTTCTAGATTTTAGAATTCTGGTTTTACCCAATTAGTTTGCGTAAAAATTAGAGTAAAATCCGTGCCATCAAGCCACTACAGATACTAAAGCAATCAAAAAAAATTAAAACTTTTGTCTCCCAGTTCCTTACCGTTAATTTCCGGAAAAACGACGGTTTAGAGTGGATGTTGTGCGTTCCATTTGATACTCTTATCTTAACTGGTTTGGCAGACACTGAAGAGTTGGGTATGAACAGAACCCAACTATTGATAAATAATATTTTCAGGTCGTAGTTCGGCATGTCAACATCGTCATCAAAATTATCAATCGCAAACACGATGTCCATGTGACCGTGGAATCTTCCCGCCAATTAGTCAGAATGCTCTGACTGTTTCTATTCCAATTATTCACCTTTTAAAGTGGCCGCAATGTTATCTATGGCTTTTTAGGAAAATCAAGCGTTAGGGTTCTAATACTTGAAGGCTAAGATATTCTGCTGCCAATACGCGTTGTCGTATTCGATGTTTTACCCACACCTTTTTGATTCCACATACCAAACTTTCCTTTCTCTTCAATCTGAAATAAGGATCTAGATACCATTTCAATATTGAACCGCCACAATCAGTGTCTGCGTTATTTTCTCGGAATCCGGTTCCAAACTAGAATGTATGATCCAAGCAACAAATCCAGTGATAAAGTAAACCGAACTTCCGTTGATGTCATATGGGGTCTGCAGACATTGTGATAGGCTTGTATGCCACTCGCACTCATCAGCACGGTCGTAATTTAGACACATTTGCTTTTCGAAAGTACAATTTCCATCGGTCTTTTAAACCCCTTTTCGGTTTACACAGGGGAGTTGCAATAGAGTTGTCAAAGTATTTTGATGAATCACTTCCTTTTATTCATTATTCTTTCTTTGCTGCTTTCTATTCTGGTTTTTGTCCCATTTATTGCCATGAGTCATTTGAGTTATACAGGATCAAGTTTTATCGAATATGCTAGTTGACATTTCTCGCTGTCTAAGAAGCATATAATATATAAAAGTCAACTGAATTACTTCATACATGACAGATGAATAGTATTCAATTAAAGTTTCCCAACCATTCATCCACTTACCTCAGGCCGTTATGTCAAGTGTGCGTAAAAACCGGAATACCCTGTCATTCCTTGTTTCTTCTTTTAATACCAACTATCCGGTTAAACCACACAGCTCACAAGACAATAACTGGCACAATTTTGTTAATTAACGTCTGAAGTCCGCCTGAACACAGGATAAACGGTCGATAAAAACTGAATACCAATGAGAACAATCCGGAACCAATGGCACTGAGGCTGACGTGATCTGAGTACTCCTTCTAATATTGTGTGTTTGTGGATGCGTGTGTGTACACTTCTACTGTGACTGCATTTGCTTGAACACTCCTCGGTACGCATGAATTTAAGTTCAGCACACTAATTTTACAAGGAGGTCACATTGGGCTTTGATGTCCGGTTAAAATATTTTGGTTTTCCAGTAGAAGTATTGGCATGAACAGACTGCATTTTGTGTCAATATTGTTTGAAATGGAAATGGAAAACAGAGTGTTTCAACAATACGCATACTGTTCTGCCAGTCACAACAAAGATTTATCGGATTTTATGGAAAACGTTCCCCAGAACATGTTAAAGATCTATCCGGATTTCCATTGGCACAAAACAAGGAAGGATTCTAAATTCAAATGACTATTGATCAGGGCGCAGCGATCGTCAGTAGTCCGTAATCAATCACCATTGATATTGTCAATATGAACTAACACAAATTACTGTACCCTCTAGAAGTGTGGGTTGCAGTCTCCACTGCTCAGTATTGTCCGCCTGTTTTGAATAAATAATGCCGAACTGTCGACTGTTGTATGTTCAATTCCGGATTTCATCAAACACCCACTTATGTTTTTATATTGTGACACAAAACGCTTGGGTATTGGGCATCAATTCGGTTTTCATCGACTGTCTTCAGTCATTTCTAAGCTTTATTTGTCTCCTTGATCGCACCACGCATCTTTGTACTAATTTTTGATACTGTTGCTTGTTGGTCTAGTTATGGGCCTCAAAGTGTACTAAGTGAACATCTACCCACGTTCTTGCTTGGAACAACGCCAAAAAAGTGGCAATCGTATAGGAATGAGTTAAACCAGAGTGGTTAGGATGAGTTCGCTACTCAGTAGAGTTTGGTCCGTAAAATCGTTAACCCCACACAAATATGCCTTGGTTTGGTTCCTTTTCTCGTACCGCTATCCATTCGAGAACGAAACAACAGGAAGAATGTTGACCGAACCAATAAGAAATAACACAAAATGCACCATTCAGGTGAAAAAAACAATGGGAACGTTTTTGGTACACTGATTACATAGCACGACTTGGTCACAATCTTCACCAGGTAGTCTGTGGAAAGATCTCATGAATCCCAAATCACAAGACACTGTTTGATTTTTTGGCCAGTGCATCGGATGCAGTTTTCATGCGGCTCACTTGATCAGGTACTAAACCTCACGTTCTGTCATTTAACCATGAACTACCTCGATGAACAGAGTAGAACAAAGCGATGATTTACATGTGACCGTGTTTATTGCATGTTCTAGATTCTGTGCCTACCCCAAGAAACGGGATCTGGGCCCCGGATTGATTTTATCTGGTAACTTGTAAAATTTTCAGCCTTTTCTCTTTCCATCGGTGACTCGAGTCTAACCGCGATTGCAATCGATCATTTATAACTAACAAAATGGAATTACCAGAGTAATTCTCTACGTGCAATTCATAAGGGACCAAATAGAAATGCTCTATTCTCTGACTAACTTTGACGTATAAAACTCATCTTACCGCAAACCAACACCAAACTCACCTAACATGAAATTTTATTCACCAGGCAATCATAATGCGTCGAATAGTGCTCGAGCGAGGGTTGAACTATCGACAGTCCGTGAGGCATTCTGCTGTCGATGGTCAGAACACTCGATAAACTGCCTTATTAGGAATTACAAGTAGAATCGCGATCGTCATCCAAGTGCGAATGTACAGTCGGTGTTGTCGAATGTCTGTTTGGGATTATATGGATCAGGACCGGAATCATTACCGTCCCCATCATCATGACCACCCCAGCCAGGAGAAAACGGTTTACCAAATTTCGCTTTCCAAAGTCATGATGATTCAGGAAGTCGAAATGACGGGGAGGAGGAGTGGGGGAATGAGACTTAATACTAGCGGATGGAAAATGACTTGTCCCACCATGTCAAAGTGAAAGGATCAATTCACTCGTCAAGGGACCATAGCCCTTGCCCATCTTTCCGCGTGTATAAGCTAATAGCTTGCGATCACCTATCACGTTGTTCGGTCATAGAAACCAGCCAGCGAACATTTCATCAAACCGTTTGTAGACAAAAGCATCAGAATACTAATTTCCCACAGCTTTTCGTATGTTAAGACCCTTTGCACGGTTACTGCACGTCTTCTCCTTGGGATGAAAAATCAGTCGAGTAGAGCGAAGATGTTTTCAGATTGTTATCAATCTTTTTCCAGTAGAAAAATATTCCAGTTCTTTGTGCTAACCGTCAAAAAATCAAATGCACGTGACTAGGCCGCATTTGGAGTTCACTCGGACACAATCTAGAAGCGCGCAATAGTACGACGTATCACTCGCTGATTTTCATGGTACTATTCTTCTCTTCCAACTTAGTATCAAACAGATTTTATTGCAGCAATCCACTGCATTATAACCAGCTTAGATTCGTATCAAAGCAGCTGTTTTTTAATGGTTTTCCCTTTAAGAGAAGAGTGATTATTATTCCTGGAAAGTGACTTTAACCTTTTGAAACTGATACTTTGGTAAGCTAAGAAAAACTACAGTTAAATGAAAAAATTACGTACAGCTTCCACATCTCCAGACTAGCAGAGATTGTATTGTAAGCCCATTTGGTGGAAAACTGTGTACAGATTTAGTACCATTGAAATCGCAAAAAGAAGTTAAAGAATGCAAGAAGATAGGAGAAGAAAAAGCATTGGCTTTTGGAAATTCTTCCTTCATCAGACCCATAGTGTTCTTGTGAACGTTCCACCACCTAGATGCCCAAAGCGAACGGTAGCCCAATCGACGACCTTCATCTTTCCAGCCACCAACTCTATTCTCTTGGGGTCTTTTCAAAAGTGAGTTATACAAATAAATGAACAGTAATAGAAGCAAGTTTGCAATAAGATCTGATTGCAAGAAGCCAACGCTTTTGACCGGTAAAAAATTATTTTGTATCTGACGTATCAGGATATTACTCTAGTTGTTGTTATTGGAAACGGACAATTAGCAGGCAAATATGAAGCCGACTGACGATTGACGAATCCACAACGGAGCAGAGGTCAAGTTTTGCGCTTCAACAATAGATCTAGCGTTATCGCGTTATCCGCTGTACAATTAGAGAACTGAGAATGTACTGACCACAGACATTCGAAGACGAAGCGGTCGCACTTTAGTTGGCATTGCCTGTACTGATGCGCTTTCACCTGCATCAACAAAGATATCGAGTCACTTACTATCTGGCAAGAATACTTTATTCAACATACACTATTTACAAATAAAAGATAGGAAAGATGCGGATGATGTTCCATGTCAGATATTGTCAAAGATACACTTGAGATACACTGTCTTCCTCAAAAATATCAGCCACCTAAGGAACATTAAACAGAAAATTTTCAGTTGAATGAGTAAGAATGAATCCCAGCACCTGTCCTTGCTTCCCTTAGTTGCATGAATGTTATGCCCAGGCGCGTGCAAGCAAGATGCATTCAAACAAACGAATCGCATTTTTGCGCGAAGTCTGCCCGATGTACGATCGCCTGAATGCGCGGCTTGATAACCTGGAAAACGGTTAATTCTAGATTTTACCCATTTGTGTACACGCGCGCACGCACGCACAGATAAGCGCATCCACACAAAATACCTTTACATAAATGAAAACAAATGTGGTATGATGGATGAAGGGATTGACTAGTTCGATAACAATGATGCTTCATTTTAATAATTGGTATATAATCCAGCGGATATTGGACTAAATGCACCACTCTGCAGAATACACTAGTGGAAAACGAGTTTAACCTAAAATAATTCCTAGCCATGGGATGACACAGAAAGACCACAAGAAACAAGGTCTTGGACATTGCAAGTGCGCCTTGATTTATAGTACCGCCGTTACAATTGTCCAAAAGGAAGCAAAACTACTGTAGTGTCTGTGATATAAGCACTCACAGGTGAAATATGTCCGTTTATTCTCAGAACGCACCACTATAATAGATTACTCGACAGCTGATAAGTTACAGGTACGTTTGGCAGTTGCAACACGAGGAAGGTCCATAGGCAATCCACCCGGCCGAATGACAACTTGGTAGACATACTTTTCTGAAGTATTCAAACTGAATGGACATTCACCGAGGTCGCACATCCGCCACTTGAGTCGATCACCCACCTGCGATGCATGTGCTCGTCTAGCTTCAAGCCGATGGATCATGCATCAATCTGACTTGTTTCCGAAGGTAAAACAAACACACACACCCACACGCAGAGCCTCACATATGATTTTAACATGAAGTCTTTCGACCGCTGGCATCTCTCTTTTCATTGCTTCCATTAATTGTCTTTCGTCCATACTGGTTCATGGTTATCCTTTCGTGCGGTGTCCCGTAGAAAAAAAAACTGTTTATATCTGATCAAATTTATTGGTAAGTCTGCAATAACGGAAGCATCCGATAGTTAGTAACAATGCCCATAATTCTTACAATTACCTAGTTTTTATCGACAACCTGGAACCAGCACGCCATAGCTCTTTTCCACGAAGAGCTTTTGTTGATCAGCAATAATTTCAACCGTTCAGAAACTGCGCGGAGGAGATCTTAATAGTTAAAAATTGTTTGTCATTAATTATCTGTGAATTCCAAACTAACGTCAATGGAGTGAAATACAAACTTGCTGCTGCAGTCTCTGTTCTGGTTGCAAGTTTTAAGCGACCAATAGGAAACCGCCAACTGCAGTTTTCACATTCGTCTAGTCTCCGTAGACGTCCCAATAACCTATCTGTCTGTGACTCAACCGAAATTGTGCACCAGCAGGGACGATGCATCATGAGCAGTTCTAAGCCACTAACGTACGGCTGGCGAAGAAAACCGAGGTAAGCAAACTAAACGTACCCAATCAAATGGTTGCGTATGTGATTAGCGCAATCTGTGAAAAGTCATATTTCTTTGATTGCATGATTTAATTCTTGTTCTTGCTGTCCAACCTTCAACACACACACACACACACAC
>LUCM01009831.1:0-19443 GCA_008360955.1 Fasciolopsis buskii | reverse complement strand
ACACACACACACACACACACGAGTAAACATAACTACATATACAAGGAGACTGATTCACTTTTATGTACAAAATCAGCAACGCAAATATCACCTGACTCAGATATCTTTCATCCACAACTGAGAGGCGTTAATTTTGTTCTCTACCGGGTTTTGATTATTCTTGCTGAATCTTGCGCACCCAAATGACGTTGAGCAATGACCAAGTGAAGAGACTACTGACCAAATTTCATCAGCTTGACCGGAACGGAGACGGAATTCTGACTTACGAAGAAGTTCGTGAAGTAGCCACTCATTCCGGTCTACCGCCTACACAAGCTGACGTAAGTTCTTGGTCCCTGTGATTGTTTGGTCAAGCCGATCAAGTTACCCACTAGGAATTTTAATTAACGGTGTCTACTAAGTGGAGTAAAGAGAGCCCAAAGTGAAATAAAAATGGAACACTCTGCTAATGAGGCGGCTACCTAAATGAATAATTCAGGCCTTTGAATTGACTTCAAACGCGCGAGCTCTGCAGTTCATGAAAAACTGCGGTATTTTATAATATTTCCTGAAACCTTTTGCGAACGTCAATTGCCGGCGAATGCCATTTAGTTACATTATATATATATACATATATATATATATATATATATAAGTCCCTCCCTCGAGGCTAACGCCACGACTGAACCACAGAATCAAGACTGAATCGATCGCATCACAAACAACCAAAAGCCTTTTCTGTTTTTTCGGCTGCGATGTGATAATTATTGCTAGACTTTAAATAGACTTATGGATTATTTGAAGCAGTTACACATAATAATATTTCGATGCATATATGATTAACGACTCAGAGCATCATTGATAAACGTTTTGTCCGGGGAAGTGTCCACTGTCTTTCGTCTGTGCAAATATTTGAGGAGAAACAGCAAAACACGGTCCAGTCAAATAGGCGAAATCGAGAACACAGCGGGTTGCCGAAACTTCCTTATTCCATTAATAGTGATTCTTTCCTAAAATCCAACGAAATCCAACCTCGAATGATTCTGATTGCCTTACTTCCTTCAAGGAAAAAACCATTTCACACTTCGCCAAATTTCAGCAAATTAGTTTTTTATCCAGTGTTTTCTCCATTTTACTTTTATTTAAATCGAAATACTTTTCACTCCAGATTTTGATGAATTTAGAAGCCCATAAATGAATTCATAACCAGATGGGCACACAATACAGGAAAAATCTTCAGTGTGAACAATAGTGAACACAAGCATGACTGTTGATTTTTACTAAACATGGGCGATCTACTGTAGTCCATTTTAAGCCACTTCATTGCAATGAATCTAGTTTGCCCTCCTTTGTGGGCATCTAATTCGTCACGGATAGGGTTCGCTGATTGTGACGAAAATGGGAAATTGGCTAAATTTCCACCATACCTACTCGGTTAGGATAACGAAACACAGTTTTTTTTACTTCGACTATGCACGGGAAAAAGGTACTTATTAGGGATCGGAGATGCCGGCAGCTGCATGCCACTTTATTAGGATCGGTCTTAAGTGAGTTGGTTACTTCCTACAGAATTGCGAGTTCGCTTACAAAATAGGCTTCGACATTCTCTTCAAATATTCCACGTCACCAAGCCTCATAACCAAGTAACAGCGATGATCAGCAAATGATAAAGGAACTTCCGGACCAAACGACGTAAGCAGTGTATCGAAAAATCGATGCGCCATGTATTGGTTTTTATTGTGAATGATATAATATTAATAACACAGCGTTGTTGGTAGATGTAATGCGCCAACTAAACATCAGTTGGCATGTGAACGTATTCTCAGTCATTTGATTGTAAAAACTTGCCTTGAGAAAGACTACCCACGGTAGTCGAAACGTTGGCGCATTACATCTACCAACAACGCTGTGTTATTAATATTATATCATTCACGATAAAGGAACTTGTTTCAAATCTTTCAACTAGAACAGATCCGTTTTTAGTTCTCTTTGAATGTGATTCTCATGTGACCACGCACATTCATCCTGATTAAAAGATGAGTCAAGCACTCAATTCAGTGTAAACAGTACATTGCGTCAGAACTCGGGTTTAGGTGGTACACTGAATGAGTTTCCTCCAAAAACCGATAATCGTTTTTTCGGAATATTTTTCAACAAAAATGTAATAAGATCAGCAGAATACTAGATCCACATTCAGTAGAAATTGAAAAACTTTTTATGGAGTGAATCACCAATGGATCCTGGCATAATTTGTCTGACTGCAAAAGTGTGTAAGATTAGATGGAGAAGCCAATACACGAAATTGCTGTCCTGTCCTCTAAACATATTTGTAGGCATAGTGCAGATAGGACTGAGACGTGCAAATGGGCGCAGACCTGTATTGTGGTCATAAGCCCTACGATCTTTTTGTCCACAATAACGGATCCCCATTGTTCAGTTTATAGATAAACCAAACGAGTTTATTTTAACTCCAGTGGTCAGACAAATGACTGGAGACATGCGGTCATTTTGATTCAGTTAACTTTATCCATAACACAGTGGTTTTATTTTTTTGACATGATTTCCAGTTCGTAGTTGAACGACCTTGAATTCACTTATGAATCATTTTACAGTAAACTACCCCCGTTAGTTGTTTGTTCGAATTATTACCTACCGCAACAACAAACTTTTTATATGTCTTGGCAAACAGAGTTCCAGAAACGGATCCTTCTATATTTGCTTCGGTTTCACAGCCATCCTCATGTGTTCACACGAAATACGCTTTCAAACAGTTAATTTTACAATCAACATTTCTACAGTTACTTGAATGGCAAAGGTTTTGACATAAATCACCAAATTTGACGCCTGATTCAAGCAGATATCTTGAATGACGTATGATTTAAACACTGGTTTACCTGTTTATTAATTTTCGGAAAATTTGTCCTTCGGGATGCGCGCGGTTTAAATTCCACTCCCCCTGACTAAACTTAATCATACATCAGCGAAAAACCTCCAGTTATTACTTTTCGTTTACTCGGAAAGGTTTGCTAATTTGAAAAGAACTGATTTTCGTTTTGCTACAAATAGGCCTGCCATACTTGGATGCAAGACGCACTTATTTTCATTGTGTTAAATATGTTCTTGTTAGGCAGAGGTGTGATGTCTCAAATTGTGAAATTACATAATTTACCAAAACAACATTTCATTCACTGAATAGACTGCACATAATAAAACAAGATAAGTCCTGGTTTCGAAATTCTAATTTTTTTCGGCAAACTTATGGCGAAGGTCAGTGCAAAACAGGGTTTCGCGTAGCAGTGCTAAACTAGAAAAATGTCCATGGGATTCTTCAATACTATAGTCAGTCTTAAGTGTTAGCATTCTGAAATGACTGACCAACTCCGCATAAAACTAGACGAACACGTATGAACAGGATCAGTATCTGTCGAGAATTTTCTCACCTGCCTGCCCGTTGTTTTCCGTACGTTTCAGGAATTCATGCGCATGTTTGACTTGAGCGGCGACAATCAGGTGACGTTGCAAGAATACATCACAGCTCTGGGTTTGGACCCACCACCCCCAGCTGAGTAAGTGTCAAGAAAAGTCATTTTATTTGTCAACTGGCACACCAGCCTGAGTAGAAATGCTGTCCACATCCACAGGCAGATTAGAAGGTTGTGTGAATCTTTTCCCTTTGGGAAAATCGCACGCATGAAAACGAGCGGGAACCGTGATAGTCAAAATCTAGTGTAGCTAAACATCACGTGTTTACATTCACATAGTAGGTTCTGCAATATTCAAGCAGTGGCCACCTGACATGTGTGATGAAATGTCCTATACAGCGCACAATATAGTATAAAAACGTTATGGCTTCTTACGAAATCAGTTCCTTTAGTCAATTATACACTGTCTCACTCAGTCTGACAACAAGCGTTTATTTAACACTAAATTACTTGACGATCCTCGACGCATAAATTGACCGACAAAGTCAGTTCTAGTCATATGAACTGTTTTTCAAACCGATACAATTTTTGTGCTTGCCTACAGCTGAGTCATATCTTTGTCTTCGTATTACGATTACCGTTCGTATTGAAAATAGACCCTCCACTATTTTGCGCTTTAATAGAAGACCAAAAATTCTATTTTTCATTAATGAAAAGCCAAGTATTTATGAGGAAGTTGGTAAGATAGGTAAGAAGTGAGAATGGTGCAAATGAATTCAATCTACACACTGTCCGACTGCTCGTGATTCATCATGGGCGGTTGATGATTTTATTTGAGGTTTCTAAGTGGAGAGCTCATTAGTCAGTTGCGCATCTTTGTGTCACTCAATAGAGTCTTACACATCCTACGTTTTTTTCTGCTGATGAGCAGCTTGGCCGTGTATTTAAGAGGTTTGTGAGCCCAGACGGTTTGCGTACAATCACTGTGAGTTTTGCACTAAACCGTCTACTCACCGGCTCAAAGTAGTCATTTTTGAAACCCGATTTCCACAAAGAGTAATGGACGTCCTGGCATACCGCACAGAATCAGACTAGAGCAAGTACTGCATGATAATAATCAGAATAAATCATAACTATGTAAGGGTGCAATTGATTTTTCTCTAATTTTTTTCATGAACGTGATGCGTCACAGACAGCAGACACATCCAGGCAAATCGGATTTAGTGTCATCAACGACTGCGTTAAATTTACTGAAACAAACAATTTTCAGTTTAATCCATTATTACATTCTAGTGAAAGATTAGTACAGGAAGCAGGTTGTGGGGTGAGAATTTCCAGATGCTGTAACTGGTGTCCGTAAAATAAAAGTATACTCACAGAATGAGAATAGTCAATCGGTTTAAAAGTATCTTTTTTTCTTTCCTAGTGTGAAAATTTGGAAAAATGCCTTCGATTCGATTGACACGGATGGATCCGGGTACCTCAGCAAGCAAGAGGTGCGACAGCTGCTTTATCAGTTGGACTATCGGCGATGTACAGATTTCCAGGTTGAACAATGGATGAATAGTGTAGATAAAGATGGAGACGGCATGATTTCATTTGCAGAGTTTTCCACGTTCATGGAAATGTCCACTCAGTCATCTACTTTCTGACAAGCATGAATCTCAAGAAAACCTTTGACTATGCCACTTCAAGTGAAATGTTGACAACCGGGTGTGGGAAATAGAGTAACATAGCGCTCCAGTTTTAAAGAGGCTGGGGGGAATATAGTAGGTCCTCGCACGAAAATGCCCCGTTTATGTAAATCCCCAACTAATTGTGCATAGGACTTTGAGATCATCACAGCTTTTTCTGGTTTGCGGGAAATTCTCAAGCTCACCTAAGGCTAGGGAAAATCGACATGGTGCTTAAGAATGGAATCGAAAATAGCCCAACTGTTGGTCAGATGTTTGAAGGTTGGCGAAGAAAGTTCATTGATGCAAGCATAACCGGCAAACCAGAACATACATCTCTCGTGAGCTCATGATGTCCTGTAATAATCTGACTCCTTCTCTTATCATTTCCTTTTGTGTTCAAATAAATCGACGTGGCTTTGATAAAATTCCGGAAAAGTGATACGCAAGAACTCAAGGCTTCAGTGGCTGGTGTAACCCGTCTAATAGGGTCATCGCAACGACAACTGGTAGATGCTGATCAGATCTTCGGACGAAATCGTTTTTGAAAATACTGTATATTTGACATTGATGGCATCGAAAATTCAACCAGAAAGCGCGTAAGAAACAAGATATCAACTGCAGATACCACTCAGCATTTGGCGGATCAAATCTAAGACGTCAGAACCAGATGTTGCATAGCACCAAAAAGTACGAGACTCTCCGGTCTCCTGTGATTATGTTTGCAATAACCATTATGGTTGACCAAACCTGAAAACGTGCGATCGTAGCACATTTGAAGTGAAAAAAACGGATGCATTGCAGAATCCTTGATTTGAAATTGCACAATTATTCTGCTATTGGTTGATGCATTTACGGGCAGGTGAGAATCGGCGCTAGGGCATTTTATTAATCTGACTGAGAAACTCGGGCCTAGAGATGAACTGATAACAGCTAAAGTCTAACAACCCAGTGGGGAAGAGAGAATCCACATTTAGGAAGATATCTAGTATCCTAATGGGACAGCATCTTGACGCGGTGTGACCTCCTGGATATCTCTATGACCCAGCAAGCTACACAGAGTGGCTTATCTCTAGCCAAAAAATCAATCATAGCTCTAAAATCAATGAGTAGAGGTCTGACGAGGTAGCATTCTGGTCCCTTGGTTTGGGGGTTGATTTGAACTGTGAATTGAGTTGGAGAAATGAGTGGAAGCACAATTATTCCGAGCAGACGGGCTTCCGCTGTCTTGGAGATAGAATCCTCTTAGAACCAAAGGTTTTGGTTGGGAGCCCCAATCGTTCTCCTGCTTGGAGGCTGGATTACCTAACAGTACCTGGCTACAGTCTTCCATGAAGCCCACTATTAGAAATAACTCCATACTGTGCTGGTCATCACCCATCCTGCTTCGAGCAGGGTGGGCATTGTTGCGTGTGGTATTGCTCATGGTTCACTTTTTATTCAGACTTTGTCTCAAATGTTTTAAAAATTTCTGTTGTTTGTATCTCAGGTTGTTGGATTTCGTGAGCCTCTGACCGCTATGCGTGGCGTTTAAAATGCGAACGTTTCATTGCCGGTCTACTTAATATCGCTAGTGCCTGTGTGCGGTTGGTGGCGTTCCTGTGTTCATAGGTCGACACTTGCCTTGAACCTATCAGCTAACTCGACTTGTTAACTAGACGCTTGCTATAATACTTGGTCTTTTTTAATTTGACCTTTAATCACAGAGGAACGACTTTTGGCCTGAGTGGTCCGATTCAGTTGTGGACCGTTGCTTCCAGCTCGAGTATGTGAATATTTGGTGATATGGCTTGATAGCTGTTTCCGCCTACTCAGCTCAAGCACATGACTGTGAGTCATTGTGATTTGGATTCCGGGCTTTCGATATATAGTTGAGTGATTCGCTCTTCATCTAACCATACAATGGATCCTGTTGGATATGTATATCGATAGAATGATTTGAAGAGTACTAGGATTCCTGAAACTCCCTTGCGTCCCTTGTGGTTGCTTTATCTAGTATTTTAAATTCATGAAATAATCCACCATGGGATATCATCACTAAACTCACCATAAAGAAACCATGGAAGCACTGTACAGCTGTTTCATCCTTGTTAGGAATCATCAGCAGTGCATATCCACCGCGCCCGAACTGGGACGCGAACCCGAACAAGGACGAACGATTGTGAGTCGAAGGCCTTAGCCATTACGCTACCGGGCAGGCTCTGAACGGTTTGTTGAACTTCACCACATGATGTTGCACCTATCCGTCACTGATTTGCACGGTTACTGTCCGTTAGCTCAGAGCGATCGACCCCTATTGATAGATGACTTGTCTGCAGGTAGCCTAAGTACGACGAAGGCTTTGGATATGACCTACAGAGCTTGATTACTTGATACATTTTAGTAGTAGGAGATTGAATGTTTACATGAAATAATTCACCATGTGATATCGTGGCTCAAATGGGCATAAAGAAACCACGGAAACACTGTACAGCTGTTTCATCCTTATTAGGAATCATCAGCAGCATCATGTGGTGAAGTTCAACAAACCGTTCAGAGCCTGCCCGGTAGCGTAATGGCTAAGGCGTTCGACTCAAATTCGTTCGTCTCGGGTACGCGTCCCAGTTCGGGCGCGGTGGATATGCACTGCTCATGATTCCTAACAAGGATGAAACAGCTATACAGTGCTTCCATGGTTTCTTTATGCTCAGTTGAGCGATGATATCACATGGTGGATTATTTCATGAAAACATTCAATCTCCTGCTACTAACATGTTTTAAATTCATCCACATTGAATTTATGTTCTTCTTGGTTCTCGTGCAGGGATATGAGAAAAAATGGGATCATATCTCTTTGTAGCCAGTTTATGTTCATCCACTCGGGTGGATAGTTTTCTACTGGTTTGATCAACGAAGCATATGCCGCAGTTGATGTACTTCACTTCGCAAACAACTTTTTTTCTTTCCTGCGTTTTGTGATGTTCCGATTTCGATACGAATCTTGTGGTTATTTCAGATATGTTCTTGTTGGAGGGTAGAATCAATTTTTTTGTTTGTTTGTGTTCTTTGGTCACTCGCTTTTTCCGCCCCATATACGGTACTTCTTACGAAATTCCTTGGATATCGGTTTCATCGGAACAACTTGAAAAGTTAGTATTCCTCTTAGTTTCTCAATTCCGATGAAGTGATCTGAGTTTTGACTGTTGAGAGTAAGATTCTGACGAACGATTTGTTGTGGTTATGTTGTTGATCTCTGTGAAAGTTCCGTTTTCTCTCCCAAATCATGTCTTTTTGTCTCATTTGTCTACTCACAATACGCTCAATCATAACCGAACCGATACGCGCTTTGGCTCGCTGTAACGAGGTGCAGTAAGTGACTTTCAGTTATGTAGCTTGCATTATTCTAGGCTTCATCAGCTATTGAATCAAGGCTCCTTCAACGCCTGCACCCTAATGCAAACCTGTTAACTGGCGTGTATGGCTCTGACAATGGGCTGTCACTGGTGAGTGATATATGCTGCGTCGGTGAAACACAAACTCGAGATCGAGTAATGCAAACCAAATAAGAGTTCTTAATATCTCCTCAAGATATTTTTTACACATCTCAGGAGATGAGGAAACTCACAATGCTGGTCAGCGTGGTTTAGGAATGGCCAGCTGGTATGGCTAAAATGGACCTTCTAGAGTGGATCCTAATTTGTAGTCGTTTATTTGCCGCAAGAATCCAAGGGTCAGTTGGCTTGTTGTAATAAGCGAAGTGTGTTTGTCGTTTTGGCCTACGCTTCAACAGACTGCAGCACTGAGACACAAAGGGAAGAGTTTTATGATCAATTCATCTTTATCGTTCACAGAAGAACAAGCAATGACATTCTGGCGGTAGATGATTTTAATACAGATAGTGCGAACAGAAGTTTATACATGTCTAGTCGGAATTTCTGGCACAGTTTGCTTCACACATCGAGATAGCGCTCCATTTCCACAGGTACTCTGTATCAGATCGACTCCATCGCACTAAGGTACCAATTCTGAGTTTCTGTCCGCGGACGTAGGATTAGACGATGCGTTAGTTTTAATGCGAATTTCGCTGCAGCTGGATTGGCACCGACGTAAACGACAAGCTGATTTATTTGTAGAACGTCTATCCGATTCGAATAATCGTACCAATTGCGAGCAAGCTAGCAGACGAGCTAAGAACTCGGCCGCCGTTCATCAAAGAAATCGGAGTTTTCAGCATTCTCTGAGTCTAATGGATCAAAACTGCTACCTGCCAAACTCTAGGGAGATGAAGAAAATACGACAGCATCTTTCAGGTAACCATAATTCCTAAGAAGGACTCTGAAAACTGGTGTGCCAGTGTCCGGGGAAATGGAAGTGGCGATTGCTTCAGATGATAATCAAAGACTGATTAGTCTCACGAGCGATAATAGTGGATATTGAATTTGATTAGTGAAACGGTGTGCTTTAGGAATGGAGGATCAATTCGTGGAAAACAGTGAAAGCTCGAATACTGGGCTGAGTTGGTCAGGAGAGATTCAACTGATCCAGCAAAAATGTAGTTACTCGGACATCAAAAACTGCGAATCGTTCGAAGGTGCCAGTTAATCCCCTGATGGGATTAAAAGTAGAGTCGAACATTTTACTACTAAAGCGGTAAAAATCGTTTCGACAAACTCTCCGAATTCTCCCCAAACTGGGTATGGATATCCTGGTAAAGTCGTTTACTTCATTGTTCCGCCACTTTAGAACAAGCAGCATATAAGTGCGAGTCACTAACTGTACCTATCTTCAGCAAGGGAACGAGTAATGATTGTTGGGACCATGGTGGATACGGTTTCATTTGTAACGTTATCGGGGTTTTGGCTATTACAGTGCTGCGCCACCTGACATCGAATGACGAGATTAACGTTCGCAAACAGCATAAAGGATTTCGCCAAGACTGTATCCGCCACAGTTTTACCTTTCATTAGAAGCCTGATGTGTGTCGCGCAGGTCAGTTATTTTATTGAGTTTACAGTCAATAAATTTAAACCTCACACCACCATCTACCCGAAAAAAAATGAAATAAGCTAAAGATTTATGAAGGGTCGGAAATATCTTAATTGCATGATTGAGACTGATTGCAAAATTGAATTGCATCACTTATAGTCTTCAAGCATTCCTCGGGGGGTCTCGTGGAAGGCAACCCGGACCTATGCGAACCATTCCGACGATTAAGGTTTTTATACCTTTTTAACATGTCATGAACTAATTATCTCGACTAATTTTCCAACGATTACCTGCCTAGAATAACAGGGCACAATAAGGCAGTCATTTTTGGACATGAGCAGAAAGTCCCAACCATTTTAACCTAATCAGGTTTCGTGCCTTCTCTCCAGATTAAACCATAAGACCTTACGCCTAAACTCCGGATTACCTAAGAAACTGCCCATCGTATTCTAACAATACTGCAAAGGCAATCTTGCTCGAACCTTGAAAGTCATCGCACATATTGTGTCCTCAACAGCTATAGCGACATTGATCTCGCTGTTCCTGTGGGTCTCTTACTCTTGATGTCACAGATATTTCAAGTTGATGAATTTAAATCCAACCTTCTGCATACGAAAAAACACTTCACCCGATATACGACCATCAGTGAGGTGGAACTGCGCAACTTACTCAATACATCTACCTCAACGAATGCTTCCGATGCAAGAACAAGGTGAACCTTCGATCCAAACCAATTCGACGATGGTATTTTACAGTCGGAAAAAACAAAAATGATCTCAAATATGATTACTTTATTACTCAAACGATTGAGATAAACCTGAAACTTACTTGAGTCTTAAATCCAATTCATAACATGATCCTCATTCTAAGTCCGACAGATTCTTATCCGGGCAAATGTCAATGTCATTATTCTCACAGAAGAATATGACGAATTCTATTATGACCTCGCTGAAAAAGCCGAAGAGAAAAAACAAAACAGAATATCCCTGACGAACATGGTGAACTCGGGTGAAGACCGCCGTAACCATAAACTTGAATCCGGTGGTCCGCATATAGACTAGATGAGTGAAATGAATTTCGAAATGTATCGGCATGCAGTGTCCACATCGAACTTGCCATTGAAACTCATTTAATCGCAGTGTACTTGTTTTGTTCTCTTCAGGAATCATTATCAGTGTCTCGGCTTCAAACAGAGAAGTTCGCCCTCACCCGGGAGCCTTTGATCTGGTGCGTTTAAGGGTATGTGGCCTGCAAAATCCAGAAACGGATATGGGCGTTATATCATGTAGTCCTAATCGTTGTCGAACCGTTAAAAATTGGCCTGGCCAGCGTAATGCTTAAGCCTTTCAACTAACAGTCGTTCGCCTCGAGTTCGAGTCTCATTTCAGGTGCGACGGATATGTACTGTTGATGATTCCTAAAAGAGCAGATGGAACAGCTATAGAATGTTTCCATGATTTTCAATGACAAGTTAGACGTCGACACTGCGTGACAAGTTATCCAGAAACTCACTAAATCTCTTACTACTACAAATTATTAAGTGAATTTCACTCGACAGTCTTTATTGACAAGAATAGCCACAAACTGGCACGATTGACCGGGTGGAAAACCATGTTTCGATCGACGGAGACAGATTGTGGGTCTGCAGAACGTGGGCTTATGTCCCCAGATTTGTCGAGAAGCAAAGACTTCGTTACAGAAACTTCGATCGAAGGAAAAATGTTCGATTCTCAAGCACGTATCTTTCGCGCGTACTAGATAATCGGTGGAGGGTCATGTTCAGCATCAGTACAGATGCGACGCCTACCAAACTAATTCCTCCGTAATTTTCACATGAGCACCTGTCACATTTCTTGTAAACCAGTACAATCACTGGTTCATATCAGCCCTTACGAATCTGTCATTTTCTCCAAATTGCTCCCAACAGTTTATATAACTCGGATAGTCGCCACCACCCTTGAGGAAGGACGAAAACAGAAAATCTGGTAGAGCGGTTTTGTCTCTTCTAAGAAAGCCCATCTCGCTAATCGCCTTCATTCCTGATAGATTACTGGTCTTTGCCAACATTAGTTTACTTGGAAGTATCCGTGAAAAGTCATCTGTGAAAACGTAGCAACTAAATTGCTCTCTAATGTGTTCTGTCCAATTCTCCAGCCGACAACCATGAGAGTGGATCAGTGAGACGCTGGATTCCCCAATCACTTTGTTTCGCTCGACTTCCGTAGACCAGGATTCCTAATGAGCCAGTAAAGGTTGCCACTATTGCTGATTGCAGCACTCTTTTCCATTTTTCTACCCAAGATTACTCACGATCCTTCCTCAGACTCCTGGTCAGCTGACGTCTCAGTGATTTACGCATTTCATTCCGTTATATCTGGGGGACAGTTCTGCGAACACCCAACGGGGCAACTAAGATTGAGAAGATCCATCTTCTTCGGGGTCTCTGTTACCAGGAGTCCTGCGTGGCAATTGCCTGTGAGTCCAGGTCTTCTCTGATCTGCTCCCAGTGTTCGTTTGAACTTTGGGCACTTTATTGAGACGAGAGCAGCATTGAAACTTCCGAAAGGGACTGAATTATTAAAAAGATTAACTAATAAAATGGCCGTTAGAATCGAACTGAGCTTGAAAACGTCAGTGGAACATACGATGCTTGTCAAAACCGTCCACTATTCCTAAGGGAGTTCAATGTGTAACATTCCAGCATTCTCATTTTGGATTGTTTATATACGCGAAATTAGTCAGTGTCATTTCTTCATCAACGGATGTGCTACAACTAAAAATGGAGCATTACTTCCGATTGCAGTTGGTATCTGATTCACTGATAGAATGAGTGACGAGAATGTTTCTTTGTCATCAGTTTCATTATCTACCGCGTGGGAACTAAGCTGCGCAGCAGTTTCAGAATAGAAGTCTGAACTTGAGTAAATGTGATCACTTTATGTAACTAATGACTCATTGCCACGTAGTAAAATCGGTAAACAACACAAATTAGTTCCACTCGTTTTTTTTCTGTCTTGTAAGTGTACTTCATCTGTGCTCCATGCAAAGAATCCCGTGAATCCCACAATAACATGGGAACATTCGAGTACACTTTGCACACTCGTGCTTGGTTAGAGCATAAAGAAGAGCAAAAACTGCTGGAAGAAATCACGGGATGCGTTGCTTTTGTGATCCAAAGGACAATGCAAACATGCGGTTGGTATCACCTGGCTTCATTATTCGTTGAACGGAACTACTAAAAACATAGTGCCACAATTGAACTAAATTTTTTGTACGATTCCCGCTAAATTAATGGTATAATCTAACAGACACAAGTAACAAGAAGTGATTCATATGAGATCTGCAGTTTCTTCAGAAATGTGACTCATCACTTAAAGATATTTCCCACAAAACTGGCAAAGTTTCATTCATTATAAGACTTGTCATCTTTGAAAGCAATCGTAGTAGTCGGTGAAACTACGGGAAGTATAAAGGCACTGACAACTACTCAAGTCTCCTCTGATATCTTTAGAGAATGGGACCGATGGAAGAGTCGCATCGTGCTCAGTGTTGTAACACCGAGTTTTGACTTTATGGAGCCTTGGGATTTCCTCCCCAGAGTTTTCCTGTGATTGCAAATGGATGACATGCGACTGAGTCATAATGTGCCGACCCCACTGAAGACAAACTAGAACAGCATTGAGAGTGAAGTGGGAGGAAGTATTATCAACACATTTGTATAACGAAAAATGCAACATTTGAGACGACACACCTAATCCCAATGCATCTTTAACAGGTTCGCTGATTCACGATTTTTGGTTGGACAGTGTTTAGTCGCCGAGTAGTTGACGCATATCATTTGTCTTCAGATAGGATGCATTGCAGGGATAGGTCAGAGGCTACTCATCTTGCGGGATATCTGACAATATATTCTTGATCGAACAACGATTTGGGCTTTTGCCACCTAGTGCCACCAAAAACAAACAAACACCAAGTTTAAGCACTTAGTAGTTAATTGTTTGGGCTATAAGCTACCCTTCGTTATTCATACCTTCCTGAGGAAAGAATACAATGTCACAATTCAAAAATTTTACAATGATTTGTGACGACAGACAGACAAGAAGGAACACAAACACTGTCTCAAATAGGAATCACTGATCAGCATTAGGTAAACAAATATGGCCCTAGATAATCCATGACACTGAGGCATTTGTCCAGTTAAGCTACACAAGGCCAAGAGAGGTTGGTTTCTGTTAACTCTGCAGTACACCTTGAGAATAAAACCGAAATGGAAAACAAGGAGTCGTGTGCTGACGAGGAAAGGAAGCAGTTGCCTAATTTTGGATTGGTAATTATAAATTCACTGCTCTCATATGTGAATACATACATATATAGGTCGGCCAAAATCCCCTATGGACAACATGTGATCCAAAAATTACAAAATATCAATTCGTAATATTTTCACATGAATAGCTCCAACTATGCTTCACGTGACATAGTGTTGCTTAACACCAGCAGAAATCGTAAAGATCAAGCACGCCTATGAATATGATATTTCTGTTCAAGCAGCATATACGTCTACCTGTTTACTGGAGCCCACGTGACATTCGCGAAATTGAAGTTCTTCTGTTGTACATTCTGATTTCGGTGGCCAGAGAATTTAAGCAACGACATTGCCAAGTATCAAGTATTTTTATCTTTCAGAATTGACTGTTACACGCTGAATCGACTGGTTTGAAAGTGCAAGTGATCATGGGTGACACTCAGGGGGCAAGAGACTGAGCAAGTGCGACACTAAAATCCCCAAAACACTGATTTACTTCTATCAAAATTCACCAACCCTTTTCATCAGCCGCTACCATGATATGCAAACTTCATCCAAACCGTGTTTTGCTAATTCAACCAATGCAAAAAGACGGGTCACCATGCGAATTTGAGTTTAAAGGAAGTTTTGAGGCAGTATATTCGAAGAGACGAACAGTGGAAAATCGACGAGTCGGACCAATGAATCAGTAATTTTGTTATTCAAGCAAAGGAGTTTAATGTAAAGGTCAATTCCACTCTGAACAGAACACTACTCCGAACAAAGAATGGGCCATATGCAATAACTTATTACCAAACAATTAGTATTGGCCATGGATCGGATTGTGGATCGTTTCACAGCATCCATAGGTGGCTCAGTCATGTGCCAATTAGGGGGAGATTAAGAACGATCAAATTGTTTTATTCTTGAAGGAGAATTGATCGCCAATTAATGATGAACGGTTTGTTTGATTCTGAGATAGGAAGCTTGTTCGGCGAATAATGCATTTTTCTCACGGTTACATACTTTCTCCATCAGCCACACTGGAGCATTCCTGTGCATAGTTTCTCATCAGATGAACTGGACGAGCAAAAACTCACCGTTCCGCCTCGCTTTAACGTAGGTCCCTTTTCGCAGCCCCGTGCAACGAGTCCGCTTTTGCGTGTGCATGAGTGACACTTTCAGAGATCATTCTAAATCTATTTGAAGATTCAAAACAGATTATCACCATTTTTTCCATCGCTTGGTTCGACGGAGTAGATTCGCTATTGACGGCTGAGATATGAACTGCGAATCGGTTGCAGTACTGTTGTTTTATTATCGTTGAATCCCAAGGATATAATAAAGCGAATTCGAAGTTCAGAATCGTTATGCACTCACAAGCTGTTGATCGGGGGAAAAATAATTATTACCGTTCAATGAATTTGTCATGTAAATTGGGATAGTAGTTTATTTATTAATCCCGGGTTTTTAGCGACGGTCATCAGACCCAAGCTGAATATCTAGACACCAACCTCGGTGAATTCCTTGTTTTAGTAAAATGTACCACATGTGCATGCGACACTCAATATTAGAACGTGGCATTTACTACGGGGAGCAATACTATCTATCAGGATCACAGTCCCGTTTGATCTGACAAGTTGACTGATTGCTTTAAAGTTTATGAATCCCGTAACCTCGGTTGTGCTTATGCGAAACAACCCATTAGCAAATCTGAAACTAGCACGTTCCGAACAGTTGATTCCCGAGTACAAGGCTTCAGTTCCAGCCGTCCAATACGAATGCATTGCAAGCACCACATTAATTAACATGAAGAATAAGCCTGAAGCGAGTAAACATGAGACCGATCAATATAAAGATGAAAATCAACACGTGATTTCCATCAGCCTCAACGACATGCTCACGAAATCTTTTTATCAGTTATCAAAGAAATGAGCAACAGGCAGTGCGAAGACGTTTGTTTAAGGCACACTGTTATATCGCTCTTCCATAAGTAACTCTCCGAGATAAAAAATATATAGTCGATTTCTAATGTGACCTTCACTTAGAGAATACATGAACCTGGATCGTTAAACAACCGATTTTCCCCTTCATCTGTTTAACTTGTGACGTTACGCTGAGTGGTACCTTCAAACGTAGTCCAACCTTTTAACATGTGGCATGTTTTTTTCTGGGTTGGTTATTGTTGCTCAGTATTCGCTGCCTTCTAATCCTCGAACAGAAACTTATGGCCAAGCTACTCCATCTTGCCCGAGCCCGATGAGAAAGAGAAAAAAGCGGGTCCGGATTCACGTTCATGCGTTTTTTTCTTGGCACAGCACCAATCACGATTACGATAAACTTGTCTTCTGGCATGCAGGTTTGCCACACAACACACAACGATCGGAATGCCTTCATTGCAAGCCATCTGCGCATATTTGTACGAGTGAGAAACGAACGGACTGGTCAACTTTATTTCCCATTTTCTCAGTTGTCCTGACCCCTCATAATGTAGTGCTTCTTTGGAGTGGTGCTGAAAAGCTTTTCCGTGCAGGACATATACTGTTCCGTAAAACTGCTTTGGTTTACAACAGTCTCGCTTTCGTTAAGTTCAGGCATACTCGGCGCAATAGCTTGCTCCTTACTCTGCCTATGACCAAAGGGTTAAAAGGAAAACAAGTTGAATTCAATGGCCAGAATGCATAACAAAACGTGGGGACGTTAAAGATAAAGGTAGTCACACTGCAAAGCGCATGACGGTGACCGTTGATTACTTGCATGTTGGCAAGGTCCGGATGAATAGGGGTGTGAGAATCTCTATCTTAAAAGGATTCGAATTCCTAAGGGATGCCGTCCACTTTTCACTAGTTTGTCCATTACCAGTTGTGTTGTGAAGTTATACCGGTTGCTGCTTGGCCCATAAGAAAATACTGCTCTGATAGTCAAACTAGGCCGAGTTCAGCGTGACGGAATCCGTATGCTCACTTGTTTGGGCGTGTACTTAATAATCATTTCCAAAAATACGCCAACACTCCAACATAGTCCCGTAGTTCAGTCAAACGTGATACCAAATCGTCGGCGACATCCATGTAGGGATTAGGAGCCCACTGAAACTGAGAACTTTTCACGTTTGGGGAACTTTCTGAGTTCTCAGGACGGTAGGTTCTAATGAAGCACGATTTGGGAGATTCGAAAATATTGGACTGAAAAAGTAACCAGTGAGTCTACGATCACTATACGTTACCACTTGAGACGCCAAAACGAAAACAGCACAGCGGAAAACATTGCAAGCGATTGAATAACTATATGCGTAGTATGAAGCCAGGCTGCAGAACATACATGCCCGTGTGTACGCATCAATCAGAGACATTACTTCCGTGGGACTGCATCGAAGTTACATTCGTGCTTTAGGACGTTATGTGATATCGACCACAATCACCTTAAATTTTCAGCTACTGACACTATCTCAAGTGATGGAATGAAGTTCGGTTACCGTCAACCAAACTGTGAAATATCCTCCCTTCATAATGCGATTTCAGTGTTCCAGTTCCAGTCTCCCGCTAACGTATTTTGCAAGCACATCTAAATACAAATCGCAGTGTTCCACCCCTCCAATTTTCGCGGAGAACTCATCATTACACTTCTGATTCATACTGCCGCAGCTGAGTTCATACATTGTGAATTTCAGTTAGTGGCTCAAAAATTACCTATACATAAACCGTATTCGATTACAGCGAGGTTGATTCGTCGGGCAAAGGAAAACAACGATGGATCTTGAAATTGCTATTGTCCAGCAACTTGTTCTTACTATTCGGTTTCATCACGTATCACTGAGTGACGTTGAATTTTGACTTTCGAAGTGGGTAAGATATGCACAGATATTCATACAAACAAAGTTTTGGCTCACGGACTTTGCCTTTCACTGAAGATTTTGGATCGCAAACCTGCAGTCAGGGGAGGGGAACTTCGAACAAATGTGGTATGAATCTGCACTCAAACAAATATGGTTTATTATTTACGGTGTGGAGATCACACCATTTCGTATTTGCAAATTGAACTGTTCTTATGACTGACCCTCTCGGACAACCTAAAGATGATAAAAAAAACGAACAAGTGTTATCATCCCTTGCACACCACAGATGTATCGATCGGTAGCGATGTTTCTGCCCGGGTTATTGAATGTGAAAAGAAAAGAAGTGCATGCAGCTCGGCCCGCTTCCAGTTTAAGAATAGGGAAACGACCACTATTTTCCTGGTTATCTGTGGACAAGGTGGGACTATCGTCTTCGCATGAACAGTCTTGATGGGATTTGTCTAGTAAAAGTTCTTACAAAACAGCCAAATTTCGCTGGTGATCTTGCGACGTCGCGAGTGCGTTTCGATATTCAGTCGGGTTATGGGTCCACTGTCTTTAATGGAACCAAAGTAAGTGAGCAAAAGTAATATGGACCGCATATTCCGGCCACCGGGAAAAGAGGAAACAGAGATGGGCATAGGAGTCCCTGTTCTGGATTGATCAAAGAGCGTACGAAAAGGACTATAAGTCACCAGCCACCAACGACTCGCGAACGCGTTATTTTGCTCTCTTGTCTACCGGACTAGATTTTTGACCAAAGGCTCAGAATGTGACCCTTAACTGAAACCATACTTTAATTTGGAGAGCCAAATCGCACAACACCCACAGAAGAATCGTGGATTACGACGTCGACAAAGAGTCAGCGTGGGTGCTGAACCATATGATGATGATAAACCTAATGCCTATTACTCTCGTATTGCTATAATTTGCCGCAGTTGTTCGGACGGCAACATATTTGCATTCATGTTTATCCAAGACTATTTTTGTCTGAGGCGATAGCCAGTCCTGTTACAAGTCGGATCATAACAAGCCCCGGGATAAAAAAAACAGATCTGACTCTCGCATCCACAGAGAGGAATAAAAGTACCACAATCGCCAGTCAGAGTTCGGTATCAAGAAGAAAATCCATAGAGTGAGAAGCCATGTACCAAAATAAATGAAACTGCTTTAAATAACGGATCACTGTTAACTGAAATACGGAAACGATTTTATCTCTCGGTCGCGATCTCCCGTTCCCACTAATTCACCTGAGAGAAGCAAAGTTAACAGTTACAATTATTTGTTTAT
>LUCM01009829.1:103107-120279 GCA_008360955.1 Fasciolopsis buskii | reverse complement strand
GTTCAGTTCAGTTCAGTTCAGTTCAGTTCAGTTCAGTTCAGTTCAGTTCAGTTCAGTTCAGTTCAGTTCAGTTCAGTTCAGTTCAGTTTTTGCAACCGTTAATATTGCGCCAACGAGGTTCGGTTTTGGTAGCTACCTCGCAGTACCGCCTACTCAAAAGAGAAAAAGAACGATGAGTGGTAAAAAATTGGCAGCGAAATTATAAGCTAGATAACCATAGAGAAGTGAAAATATTTCGAATGCAAGAACGCGATTGACCGTGAAGCGGAGCGGAGCCATATCACCTTATTGTCTCCAACCATCGCTTGGGAGGGATCTTGTGAACTTTAACTTGGTCATGAGTAGGGATATCTCAGTGCACGGAGTTGCGCATCGACACTTTGGACGCCATTTAGATGACGGTGAGTTTACCCGGTGAACAGGAAAAGCATTCTAAATGTTCACAGAGTTCACATCTGTCCTAAATTCGTATACGCAGTAATCTCCACTCTCGGCTATTTAGACGGGACATTTGCCCCATCGCTAAAATGGGAGAAATATTTTGGATTTGCTTGTTACCTAAAATTCACCTTGACCAAAATGACTTCTTGCGCACCTCAGTAGGAGTTGTCTTTTTGATTTAATAATCGATCCACGGTGGACGAGTGAGGGTTCTTTGTAGAACTACATGTGAAGCACTTATCCCAAGGTATAGCTTTCAGTTCTGCAGACGGTTATTCCTCGAATTCGTTCATCCGTTCATTCGGTGGCCAAAATGACACAGAACTCAGATTTCTTGAAAAGCCGTGGAGCTGCGGATATCAATCACGTGACAACTGGAGCTTGGGTCACGCTGCATCTTTATCTGCTCCGTACGGATCGAGATTGCGGTCATCATTTTGCATTTTCCATTCTCGTTATTGGGTCACCAGAATGACACTGTCCCGTGCAGGACATGATGAAGAAATGTCAGGATCCCGAAACCCAAGGACTGTAGCACGTATTACCCAGGTTAGCTGGTAAGTTTGAGGAATAGGGAAAAAAGTGTTGCAGACCTTAAGGGAACTAGGTGCTTCTTTTGTTCCGTTGCGTGCATCACATAAAATCCGACACAAGTTTGAGAATTAAAATGTAGTTAACCGTAGAAAAATACAGCAAGAACCTAGAATCAAAAACCGTAGGGTTAAAATTCTGATTTCCTTGGTTGTGGTTTTCCGCTGAAAAAAGATATCGTGCCGGAACTGGCAGATTGTCTTAAATGGTTTCAAAAAAGCACCCGATCTTGGGATCTTGGCTAACAAACGGTGAATCATGCCAGGGGCAGACATCGCCTGTCCGGAATCGAGAGCAAGGCAGAACAACGAAGTTTCCGAAGTCCAATTAGTCGATCAAATGCTTCCAGTTGCATTACTCAAAATAGAACGAATTGCGTCAATTAGACCGTAGTGACGACCGAATGGAACCAGCCAACAGCAAGGTGGTCGTGATCTGCATATATTACACAACAAGTCTAAATTTTACGTTAATAAAGTAGGCCAATTCAAAGGCAGAAAAATCTTCCAGATAGAACCAGGTAAACAGATATTAACGCTTCTGTTTGAAACACGTAACCAATTGGACCATCTGTTAACCCGTTGCCTATCTTTTCGGTGGTTCTAGAACTTTCGGTCCGGTTAAAGTCAATCACGCGTTTTTTAAAGTGTCTCAGGGGCCAAATAATTACTGGGTGACCTCATCCAGACAACAGAAGTATGGCTAAAAATCAAATCAGATGCAATGGGGGAATAAAGTTGATGTACCAAAGTCTGGTACGAACTTGCTCTGGTGCAATTCCACAGATCGGATTAAAACAATAGATTCCATTGAACAAACAAGTTCTGAGTGGAAAAAAAACGTATTTTATCAAAGTCACATTGGGACCGCGCAGTTTAGCACAACGCGCGACAACACCTAATGAGGCATAAACAATGCTACAGGTATAACCCGTCGGTGCTGCGACTTTTCCGCGAGCAAAAATAATTGGAGAATTTTCCATACCAGTTGAAAGTAAGCCCTCGCTCCAAAGATCAAATTGGAGCCAGAATCGAAAAACTTCAATCCAAACCTGAAAGTCATCGACCTAGTAATGATTAATCCGTTCGATGAGCCAGAACAGGAAGGGTTCGCATGATGTCCAGTTAGAATCAAATGAACAGTTCGATCGCGCATTCCAGCACTCTCCCCACCACCCGGAGGGGGGCGTCCGGTTCCGTCAGTCTCATTTTCTCACCACCAATCTAAACATCCCTTCCTTCAAGTCCTCCACCCCTCCGTCGACAAAAAAGCTTGTTCCGGGCCGACATAGAGCTTGGTTAAACGGATCCAGCACATACACACACGCACACACACACCGAGATCTACTGCCGGATGTGTCCTGGATCGAGGTTAACCACCAGGCAATGATCGATGTCGACCGCCAAGGCGTATGAAGAATCACACGTATTAATCAGTCGAAGAGCAACTACCCAATAAAAGACGAACACATATGATGGTGAATACACTCAATCATGTGGTGCAATACAAACACAAATCACAGGGGGGTAAAACGGTTTACTGTAATCACAGTTATCGCCCTAGTTATTGTTGAATTCTGAAATATAGTCTGCGGATCAGGAAGTCGTAGAAGATGGAAAGGCTTACCGCGAGAACTCAACAACTTAGAACACCTACTCCGTAAGCGGAAGTTAGGAGGTTCGATCCCGGTTGGCCGAAATGTAGGCGGAGTGTCCACCTCCTTAAGCGTTCAATATTTTTACTAACGTGGGTGATTTCATACTTTGGCTCAAAAGAAAACAAACCATCCATCATCACCATCGAATAGGAGAATCAGAACGAAGAGAGCAGTTACTCATAATGGTAGGCTTGGCTGCTGAAGTGACAAGGACCTGATTATTTTCATACCGAATTCACAGATCTATGCTGAAGTAAAATACCAGGAGCGGTACTTCGGATCCATGAGATCACAGCCCGATTGGTAGCTACCGATTTGAGACGTTTTCGGGATTGGGGTGACATCCACTTATCGTTCAAGGATTGAGTTTACACTACAGAAGTGAAACCGGTTCTGGTGTGCGGATCGGAAGCATAGTTTTAACATCCAGATACGTTGAACCTTCCTTTCCCCTCTTCCTTTCGTTCCTCTCTCGATACCTAACTCTTCCCGGCCAACTTGCTCGTAATGACACTGATTTTGGTTGCTGTTTATTTTCGGTTCGATGTATTACCCTTCTTTGTCTCGTCCTTGTGCTCTCTAGTTGAGATTATTTTACGGACATTTGGTGCATTCACGGGTCACTTGACTTGGGACAGCTTGTTTCGTCACAGTTCACTTTCGTTTTATCGCTCACGTTGGTTGACTGTAGACGTTCCGTTCGTTCACAGTGATTTTCGGCTGCCACGCTCAGGCAAGTGTTATTGCACCTGATCAAGCGTGCAGACTCTCTTATGTTTGATTGAACCACGGGACAGGTACTTTCTGTTTATTCTCTTTCATCGGGTGTTCATTTTTTACGCAGATTTTGTCCTATTTTTTGATTAATTTTTGGCTGGACAGTGACTGAGACTCATTGTCAAAGGTATGGTTGTTGTGTATATAATTTCAAACTCATGAATAATACCGTAGAATTTGCGGAGCAATCTTGTTCTTTCTTTAGCTCCGCATCAATTTGGGCTACGCGTTGCTTTGAGGATTCGAAGTGCTATCCAGAACGTGGGAAGTCTATTTTTTCGCGAATCGCACTGTCAATCGCTGATCGACTTCACCAAGACTCGAACGTTTGGTCGTTACAATAGTCATTGATGACAAAAGAAGCGTGGAAAATCTTGGTACTTGAACACCGTTGTCTTGGTAATATTGGTAGAATGTGATAGTTTAACCGTGTTAGACCTGGATGATTTGGTTTTGGAAGTCAATCAGTCCCTTGGACAGACGTTGAATCTGGGTAGATTAATATGTTTGGGAGAAGTGTTACGAATGCTTGAAAATCGACTCCGTCGGCATACGCTGTTCTTCGAGGCGGGTAATAGCTGAAAGATGGGTCATGGTGGGCAGCCCATGACTTTGAGAAAAGGTGGGTAGGTTGAGTTAGGTTTGCGGGTTGCGGTCCATGAGTTCCGTCCTCTCCCAGCACGATGGTTAGAGACTTTAGACGCTATGCCATGATAGCGCCGCAATCACTATCGTTTTTGAGTTCGAAATATTTCCTCTTCTCCATAGTCTTTCTGTGTTGTGGTCTTTTGATTTCAATTTCATCATTATTCGGCACACCGAGATTGAAATGAAAGCAAGGGGATTTTGTTGCGAGGTTAATTACTGCACAAGCTGAATTCTGTTGAACCAGCTATGAATTTTTTTATCAAACCGAAGAGGTCGCTGTTAGCCTTTTCTGATACTCCTTCATTCTGAAGATTGGTGAATACGACCTTGAAGTTTTATGGATCACAAGTTTCATTAATGAAGTTGACAAATTCTCATGAGGTCAGTTTTATGACAATGATCTGCGACCGACAGTCGCTTGGTTGGTCACTTTAGCAAAGAACGCAGTGATAAGAGCGACACGAACCCCAAACTGTCGAGTGGAGATCACCATCGAGATAAAACCACTGATGAATGTAGATGACTCACAGAATTAATCAAGGCTAACCAAGACCAGCAGTTAGGGGCTCAGTAGAAGAGAAAGAGTAAGAGAATGGTGCAAATTTGAAGTTAGTTGCAAACCGGTGATCAAGAACGCATTTTGGCTCATCCTTGTGTAACCCTGGAGATAACAGTCCAATCGTGCCATAGTGGCATCGATATTTCGGGGAAAATTGATTATTCTTCGACATCGTTTTCTCCACAAGCGTGCTTTGATGCCCAATATCGATCTTGTGACATTTGTTTCGCTGCGATTGTTGTTTCATCAGACACCAGATCTACACGGTTCCGAACCGCGCATACGGCTCCGTTGTTTCGGGTGCGGTTAGCCTTTGCGTGTATTGTTGTATCCGTTATCTCGGCGCCCGGGTGTATACAATACACCTATCGCATTTGGTTGGTAACTCGAATCTTCCGTATTCTGTCGACTGAGAAGACTTTGCCATTCGAGGCTTCAGAACCCGACATGAGACAAGTCCGGGGATCGGATACTGAACCTATTCTATAATCTGTCTACTAGTCACTTCAATAGTTGTTTCATTTTTAATCGACTTGAACCGGCTAAGGCGGAGATGAATTGAGGAACGACCCATTGGACTTGAATTATACCAGTGAGGTGGGAAAATCAGACCTACGATAACCTTCAAAGATGCTCAACGCAATAAATGATCCCCATGGACTTTCCAATTGTGATCAGTCGCTATGCCATTATCCGATTCTTCGGTAGTGACCAACAATGCACTCGCCATCACATTGCGTACAAATTCCCTCCGAGTCAAAGCCCATTTGTTACGCATCATTCTTATTTTATATCCTCGTATCGTAACTTCTACGACACTAAAGCATTCTAATTGTGACGATGTGAACATGATGCTTACACAAGCCCCATAATGGAATAAAATAAAACGATTTGCTATGAATCGATTATAACTTTCTCCAAAACCCGACATAACTAAACTGGCTGTCGCTTTCGTCGGGTTCGTTACCACACCAGACCTAGCGAGACTTTATATGATTCTCTGCCACTCCAAGTTTTAGAATCACAGTTGCCGCTCTCCCCTTCCCTGTATACTGGGTCCTAGTGGCTATGAGGCATGCTTGACGCATGCCATAAAAAAGGAATTGGGCTAACGCAAACATGCATAAAACAGGGAACAGAAGAGTGGCAAATCAAACAGATGAAATAACATAGGAGGGTGTAAACTGGTAGATGAATACAGACGTTTACTTGTCACTGTCTTTAGCTGCATATTTCAGAAAGTGAGGAATCTCCTTGGTTTTTAAAGGTGCAAACCAGGAGAGAGAACCTACCAATGGTACCCGCTAGAAGAATGAGTCGACTAAAGCAAAACAAACTGATTGTGATAAATGTTTAACGTGACATTTCCTATCCAAGATCCTCATTCTCCACAAGATATCTCTGAAACCAAAATGTGTGTAACATACTAAAGGCCCTAAGCATGATTCCGGGCTGGTACGAACTTCCAACTCCGAACGATTGAATGACTTACCATTTCATCTGTACGCATAATGCGTTTGCTAATATCCATCACAAAATTTTGACTTCCCGTCGAAACCGGGCCGGTACTAATCTCCGAATCGGATACGGACATGGGCACTACGGGTGGAGTGTTTCTTGTCGGATCCGGAATCCCACCGGCCACGGTGGCGGTTGTCGTAGTTGTTGTCGGTGTTTTCATCGTGCTCGTGCTTGTGTTCAAAGTCTTCGCATTGTGATTGACCAAAACCACAGTGGCTCCACGATTTGGAACAAACAGACTACCGGGAGTGTTCTGCGATTGCACTGCACCAGTCGGCCCGGTGGACAGACCGTCTGAGAGGTTGATGTTTGGATGAGTCAGAAACACAAGTTCAGACTGTTCGGAATCGCCTCGTGACTGGGAGTTGGTCACCACTTTGGCTATTATGGGTTCTATTACAGTGTCTGTTTGAGTGTTATTAATGAGTGTATTCACAGTTGGAGTGCCAGTAGTGGTGACAGCAGTGTTAGGCAGTCGAACCGAACCAGCGCAAGATTGTTGTTGTTGCTGCTGCTGATGTTGTTGTTGTTGTTGCTGCTGCTGTTGTTGTTGCGACGACTGCTGCTGCTGCTGGTGTTGGGAACAAACAAGTAGGAGCTTTTTTGAATTTGTTTCGAATTGATTCAGTGACTTGTTCTCGCTGTCCGCAATGACGGAGTTGAGGGTACCGGAATACGCTGTGGACGGGGACAGCGAGCAAGAGGATGGAGAACAGCGAGAAGCTGAGGCTGCTGCTGAAGCCGCGCTGGCTGCTAGCCTCTTTGGTGTTTGTCCGATTGATTTGCTCCCAATCAAAATGGGTGACTGGCGCTTGGTTAACATGCTATGATTGAGATGTCGCGTGGTGACCGGATTTGTCACTAACAGGTTCACCTGATCTAAAACTGGATCCGCACCAACGTTAATTGTTCCCGGAGAGTCTGTGGGTAGAGCCGGAACAGTACGAGGGGTATCACTTGATGTAGTAACTGTTGTAACAGATGCAGTTGTGGTTGCTGTCGCGGCGGTTGTCGATACCGTATCAAGGCTGGACTCCCACAAGGCTTTGAATTTCGGTTTACTGCGGGACGGAGAATTGGTGCTGGCAGTGACAGAAACCGAGGGGCTGAGTAGAGTATTACCAGAGAACACACAAGTTCCCCCGCTTATGTTTGTGATGTGCGGAATAGTGGTTATCACTGCGGCTGAGGTCGTACTAGTGACAGCAGAACACGTCAAAGAACAACAACTGGTTGGGACGGTAGTCAACGTGTTGGTGCCGGTGTTGGTGTTTGCGATCACAGCCGGGACAGTAACTAGTCCGGCGCGATTCAGCAAACTTTTCGCATCGATTGTTGTCGCAATAGAGGACGGTGAGGCAGCGACTAGCATCGTGGGGCCGTTTGCTGAGACTTGGACCGGATACACAGTAATTCCAGCGGCTTTCAAACTGGGAAGGAGCTGAGTGGATAGATCAGATTGTGCGTGGAATAAGGACGAGAATAGACTGTCCGAAGTAGACTGACGACTGTTGTTTGTGACTGCTGTGGTTGAGACGGGGTTGGATGAGGACGTCGTGGATGCGGTACACGGGATGGATGAATTGTCGAATACCTGAGGAAAACTGGTAACCACATCCTGTGACGAGGTTTCTGGTTTAGTTGGACAGCCTGATCCAGAAGACCAGTGATCCTGAGTGTAGCAGGAAAGAGGAGAAAAATAGAAAGCGAACTTAAAAACGAGTAATATATAAACAGTTGAAGATGCGACACAGACTGCTTTGTTCGTAATGATGAGACTGCGCCCACTCGAGAAGCGACAATAATAAGAGAAATGGTACAATGCGAACTACTACAGAGTCAACGAGATCAGTGGGCAAACTAGGATAGTAGTTAACCGAATTTCACATCCTAAAGCGGCCTCTAAGTAGGTGTCATAAAGTAACATCACATGGCATTTAAACTTTTCTCAATCGAGCCCTTCAGCAATTTATCATCAAATATGTCCTTCAGTGAAATGTTCCAACATCACTTGGCGAGTCCTCGTACTCCAGCTGACGGAGCTTACCAGGTACAAGATGTATAGGCCGGAACCTCTATAGAATCGAGGATTTCTCACATTAGGGACAATTCTACAAACATATCAATAAGTACTTTGTAGCCATTACCTCAAAAGAAAAAAGTAGAAACTAAACAATTTACGATAGTAAAAGTTGTAACAGGGCATCGATTTAAAACATTGTTGTGTGCGTGACAGAATCCCAGGCCTGATTTACATCAGAGTAGCTAAACGAATTATCTCCTTACATTTGACAAGATTTGTCAGTAGAAAATGTTGTAAGGTCGGAGAATCACGTCGTTAAGTCAACCGCATCCCACCTAACCGGCCGAGAACAAATCAAATGACCTCGGACTGGTCAAAGCGCTTATCGCTTGTCAACTAAATTAGATACTACATGTACAGATTTGTGCCAAGAGCAGTTTAAGGCTGTGCGTAAGTCCTCGATCCTATCTTTCAATCGTTTCCTGTTCCCTGACTGGCCACTTTCGCATGCATTCCAACCTGAGGGCACCGTTGCGTGGTTTTGCATTAATCCTAACGGGCCGTCAATTAGTGTTTATGATCAAATGATTGGTTTATTTTGATCAACCGTGGCTATGTCACATAGAGGGGGGACGTGTTGATCGTCTCGGTTCAACAACGTTGAGTCTGTCTCGCCAGTCGGTAGGTTGCTCGATCTTGCGGGACGAACTTGTCCAAACCTATTATCCATTTGTTTACTAGGCTGTGGTCTAACTCGCAACGATCTCGCTTCCGGACTTGTGTGGTCACGGCGAGCTTGGAGACAGATGCTTCCAAGCGCTACAGCAAACGACAACATTCCCCCAACAGCTTGTGAGTAGCGGTCGATGATCATGCAAGAATCAGCAATAGAAAGAGGCCGCTTCATACAGTGTTGTTAGAGGGGTGGAATTAAGAGAGCCAGTCCGGATCTCCTAGTGGCTAAAACGTTTGATTCGCATTCAATCTTCTGCGTTCCAGCTCCGGTTGAGGGGCGACAGATATCATGCAGTTCCAGGACGAATAATTCAACCAAACAGTCAGAGCACGAGAAATGAGTCCATTCAAAAAAGTCTGCGTCGTTGTAATACCGAAATTGTCATCGCCAATTAAAAGTTGGTGGAAATCACCATGAGTTAGCGGGTAAACTCGTACGATTGGAATCAAACTCTGTCGCACAACAGGCCTATATATGCAACCAGTTATCAGTAAGATAGACCAAGAAGAATAGAATGAGTCCGGATGCAAGAATGACGTAACGACTGCATTATATATATATATAATGGTTGTGTTGCCGGCAAAACATAATGGGATTCAGTAGTACAAATGAGATGTTGAGTTTTACCCTGCCAAGTCTCAGCAAACAGACTGAACAAGGCTACCATGATTTTTAGTTGTACGTTAAACACAGTTACCAAATGCTGTATCAGTTCACGACCCCGTGGCTATCAAACCGAGAAAAGATGGGGAAGAAAGCGAAAGGCTGGAGAAGTGTAAATAGCTACGGCACTATGTGAATAGATATGGGACTCAAATCCGACTGAACCCAAGCACTTTATTGCTTCATCAGTAAGCACTTAAACAATGTTGAAAACCGTAAAATTTTGAATATAAAGCGGTCGAGTTTAACAAGGCTATCTCCCAAGTTTCTGGGCCACTCTCACCAGTGCAAATTGTACTTGTACGGACAGAATAAGACTTGAGTACCTTAGTAACCTCAATGAGTTACACGCTGAATCAATCAAAAATGGAATGTTATTCAAAAATCAAGTAGAAGCAGAGGTAAGCGCACATCAGTCTTGGAAACCCCTAGTCAGATCACATCGAAGTACGATTTTTAACGAATTAATCGTAGGTTGACAACAAACCTCAACATCGGTCGCTCAGTAGAAGGACGCGATCCAAGACAGAATAACTTTGAAGTAACTTGGTAAAACTATCTGGAACACTGCACAAAAGTTAACACAAACCTCCGCATTAACCTCAGCGGTGCAAACAGCTCGGTCAGCAACCAGACAAAAGAATGTCACTCAAAGTCTGTCGTGCGATACGACCAAGCAACCGACGAAACCATAGACAGAAATACTCCAAAAAAAATGCCAATACAAAGATGCGTTAACAGCAAGTATAACTGTGACTTGAGCGAACACATCCACATCGCGGTTCGACCCGACGGAGAGGGAAAAGCTGAGTGAGGAGTTAACAGGACCCGATGAGTCATGTACGGGTTAAATCAACAAAAAGCAAACTAGGTTATAGGAGAAAGAATGAAAGCGTTGAAAAAAGATGAGAACTTTGGACTCCATATGCGCAATACATTCCCACTGACATTCAAATCACACAGGGAATAAGCAAATTTTCCACTCTATTTACCATCTTGTGCTTCATACTACCTTGAAACACATAAAAATGAGAACAAGCAGTCTTGAATGATCCATATGCGAATTATTTCCATGTTTTGTGAACATGCTACACCGTTTGAAGGGGCAGTGATCTCAGCACCGAAAGCACACTACACCATTAGGCCTGAGCATCAGGAAACCAAAAGATAGAGAAGTGGATCCTATTGGAATGCAGTATATCGATCATGCTGCTGAATCTGGCGACAGAGAAAGGAATACCTCAGGCAAAAGTTGAAGAGGTAGAACCTATTCCATACTTGAACTACACAGCTATTAACTCAAAAAATGAGCAACAATCCTATAGATAATTACAACTTCCTACAAACTGGAACGCGAAAGGAAGAACCTGGTACTGGACTGGTGTGTCTTGAAACGTTAGAGTTTGTCCCGACGGTGAAAATCGTTTCAACACTTTCGATACGACAGAGAAAATCATCGGATTTCCGCTGAATTTTTAATTTCAATAGTGATGTTGAGGTCAATCTGAATCGGGTTTCAGTTAACAAAAACGGCTGAAAGCAGTTGTTGCTCCAAAAAACCTGGAAAAATTCCAGGCCAAAACATGTAAGCAAAGGTAGTTGGTGAGTGATCAAGGTCAGCTGATATGGATCATTTGATTGTAAGGCAATTTGTAACCAGAGAGAAACGGATTGGCAAGAAAAATAAGCTATTTGCGTGTCTCTTCTTTATCTTGTCGATTGCCCAATGGAAACTGGTTTGATAAACACCCGAGAGAAGTGGTGTCGACAAAGAAATTTGCCAGCAATGGTTAAGTTTGCTTCAAGCATATTAGGACACGTGCGAACAACACATCACCGAGGATCCTTCGTATCACGCAGTGCTTACCCCATCTTTTTCTTCCTCTACGATCTTTCGCGCTTCTTCGTGCGCAAGACCTAGATTGATAGAATGGAGTAATGGCCACTGAATTAACGCCATATGCCGACTGGTGCTACTTCACTCCGGTGGTAATCCCAACATATCCACGGAAACCCAGCTAGTTGGTGGATTACGTTACGTTATCACCCGGTTCGAGTTATGGAAAGCATATACAGGCCTTACGTTGCAGCGGAAAAAATTCCGATTTATTTCATAGCATCATCTAATTTAAATTACTGTTGTAGTCGTTGAGAACAAAGGTGGGCAAACATACAACAAAAATCAGGAGAGATGGGCAAATAAAAACGAATCGACAGAATGAAAAAAAGACGAACTGAAAGTCTTGTTGGGAAACGTGTTTCGAAGAATGTGTACCCGATCGGTGGGCAACTAGACGCTACCGCGTAGCGACTGACTGGCCAGTCGGCTGGTTGAACATAGTGCACAAAGCCCGGGAGCAATCAAAATGTGGAGCTTAAACCAAATCACATTGTTCCCAACAATCGGAGGAAATGAGTAGAAATGCTGTCCTCACAATCAGTTAAGATAATTGCGTCACTTCTAGCTCTAGTTAACGGCGAAAATTAGGTTTGGTTTTGCTTATTGAGTAAGAAGACTGGACAGCAAATCGACCAATCACCGCCCTTCAATCCCTCATTCTCCATCCAAGGAAGTGTGAACTCCTGGCTGATCCATCGCCACTGTCCACACTCGATTGGGGATCCCGACAAGTAGGAAGCCTTTTCAGATATCAGACGGCCGTCACCCAGCAGCAAAGACTAGGATTTAATCCTGTCAAATCAAATCATTTGCAAACATGGAAGTAATTAAAAACATCGTGACTAAAGATTCCGCGACCCGCCATCGATCTTCGTAGTTCGGACACTTTTCCTTGCCTAAAAATCGCCGAAAATATGGAAAGTCACCTAGACAGAGTTTATCTTCCCCTCTGCCTCAAATTTCAAGAAAATCATTTGCTGAAATTATCATGCTTTAAGATTGTGACGCAGCTTCGGATATACTTGTTACCAAAGCTTGATTTGCACATTTACCTCTAATAACCCATTTCAATCCTGGTAAGACCACGAGCTCCATGGCTAACGCACAAGTCATGCAAATTCGCACAATTGATAAGTCACCGGGATATCAGTCGCGTTGGAATCAGATTCGAAAGTTGACCATGACACATATTTAAGCCCATGGAACAGTAACCAAGCTTTGACTGTGTAGAAAAAAGGAATAGATGAAGAATGCGTTGGTGAACCATAGCATCCAATTGGAGGGAATTAGACCATCATTGGGAAATGATGCTGCTGTGCTTATATTTAGATATTTGAACCTTTGAAATTCCAAAAAGAGGAAACAGAATGGGCACTGTGTTTCTGTTATTCACTCGTTGACCGAAATATTCGTTTCAGACCTTCGCATATGGGGCATTCTTTATCGTTAAACTAAACGGGGTTCCATTGATTTGCCTGGGATGCACGCGTTTTAGTTCATTGTGAAAAATTTCACAATGAGCGCAATAGCTTCTTCCTTCGTTAAAATCGATTCAAGTTAGGGTTACGTGGATTCCTGGCAGTATTCGACTGGAAACCCCCACCGTGAGCATAGTTATTAGTTATATTGTGAAGCATGTAGACTGCACCTCATCAAATTCAAGTATCCCTTCCCATTGGCATTTAGTAATCGAGAGAAAAAGGTCATATAATGCCCAAACGTCGCCGAGGCTGCGGGCATCAACCACGCAACATTCGATGCTTGGACTACGCCGTACTTTCTTCCCTTCACCCTTCAAGGTGCAGTTTTGTGACCATCGGTAAAATGATCATTCTTAATCTTTATGAATTTGGTGTCAGAAAGAGGTTACCAGAGTCTCGAAGCATAAGGACTGAAGGGCCAAGACTTCCAGACTAGCTGATTTGGCCAGAAGTCAGAGGTCGGAATCTTTTGCCATATTTATTGCGATAATTTTAATTTAAGTGAAACAGAGAATGGTAGTTTAGGAGAAGTTTCTTTACAATCTATGTGAAAATGACTCCCAACGCTACGCACAAGTGCATAAGTCGGCTGAGGAGGAGGTCCGCAATGGACGCACAATTGACAGACCAGAACAGAATTAAGCACTTTAGTGTACATCCCATTTGAAAGTCATTTTTCCAGAGGAATCTTCTAAACCCAGCTGGTTTTTGACTCCAACGCAGAAGAATTTTGCCACTAAGAGGATGGACACGAGTCGTCCTGAGACAAGGGTTATGTGGAAGATACTGCGTGACAAACGAAGATTTCCGGACGAGGCTCAAGCTTGCATAAATCAGTCTAGAATTCGGGCCCACAGAGAGCGAACCGTTTTACAGGACACCGGCGCGCGATTATAGTGTATGCGTGACAGAATTTCACTGACATTTCCACTCGATTCATCTAATACCGGCTGAAGATTCCCAGTGACAGATCCGCAAGAAGTACGGACTAATTTCAGCCTTTTGGAGAAATTTTCTAAAATTCAATGATCCCGAAAACTGACACAATAAAGAGCTAGGGGGGATGATCAACATCTAGTCAGTAAGAAGGCACTGTACTCAAGTGGGAAGCATGTAATAAGATAATCACAAATCGATCGGCTCTGTACTCAAGGTTATGTTTCGCGTTTCGGTTCCATCGCATTTCAGTATAACTCTCTCTCTCTCTCTCATACGAGCCTGTATACAAAAGGGCCACTTCCATCATCCTTCTTTCCGAACGGTACGTAGACTGGGGTTCTTCTGTGCACTGAACAAGATGGGCGAATACATTCATTGTCCCCAATTGTATTTCTCAACATTTTAGGGCTTCCACCAAGGGAACTGACTTAGGATTTACTTCACTCCGACGAAATTAGTTCCCAAGATTGACCGGATGATAAGTCTGAAAACACACCTTGCGAGGACAACTGGAAGTGTTCAGTCCTTCAGAGTTATTTCGGAGATCACAGTAAGAGCCGCAAAAGAGTCATGAGCGTATTTCGATAATCCACAGCATAACTTGTCCCCCTGAGATCAAACCAATTCAGTGGCGGAACAGAACACCATTAAAAATAAGCAAAGACTCAATTCGGACAGTGCAGTGATTTTGTGCGCCTTTCTCACAACACATGCCTATTGGATCTAAGTGTCAGCCTAAGCCCAGGGGGGATAGTGATGACACGCAATAAACCCGATGACACTTATGCAAGGTGTGGTTCTTCCGTATTTTATTGATCACTGGAGCTACCAAGAGTTACCTCATCGTATAACGACGAACAACCGTTGTCATGATGGATTCATCTACACATCGATTTCGAACGGATCAATTCTAACGAGATCAAACTAGGCGTGATTCAGTATGATCGCCCAATGCTTCCACTGGAAAGCAATCAGCAAACATGTAAGATCTTGTCGGATGTATCCGCGAACCTCCGTCCTCACCCTATTGACAAACGCCCACATACACACACATACAAACAGACAGATTCACACTGGTTCCCTTCCCTTTTTAACACGTTCCGTGCTATCCCCAACCCATCAAGTGACCTGGGGCAAACGCAATAGCAAAAACCATTGTGCAAATCGACTGAACACCACAATGTGATATCCAAGCAGCACAATTACGTGGATTAACATACGCGGTTTTTTCAGAAAACTCCGGTTGCATACACTGGGAGTTAGACAGCGATCCTAATTTCAGCTGTAGAGCGATACCGACCTCATTGCTGCCATGTATACTCCATCTTTGATCAATAACCGCAGGTCACGACGACGCTACAGATGCCTCAACTTAGCAAATACCAATAAGCCCTCCTCTATACGCGAACACATTACAAGTGACTCGTGAATGCAAATACTCAAGTAATTAAATCTATCCACATCATCCAGTTGCTCCCTAGCAAAAACTACTTTCGGATTTGGACAAATCCTGTCCTCCAACAGCGCTTTACACTCCGAGGGTGCAAAACGCATACCAAACATACCCACACTGTCGTTCAGACGATCGAGAAAAACCTATGATTTATTGGAATCTTCACTCAGCAGCACAATATCGTCCACATATTCCTAGTCAGACAGATTCCGGTCTGGGCACACATCAATGCCGCAATTGTCGCACGAAGATAGGGCCATCTTCATAACCATCTCAGTGACAAAGTTGAAAAGGAAAGATGAAGGGGAGCAACCACAACGAACACCAATTCTCGTAGTGAATTCGGATGAAACATCGCCACAACTGTGAACTCGGCCTCGGTTGTTACCATACAAATTGGATGAGTGAAATGAATTTCTCCAACACAGCCCTTCAGTGAGAGGCAACACCACAGAATTACACGATCGACTAAGCCGAGTGCCGCTTTCAAATCATGAAAGACAAAAACCGTGGGTCCACGAAATATATACCTATGTTCTAACATCTGTCGCAAAGTAAAAATTTGTCATAAACAACCCGACCGGGTACGGAAAACGCGCCTGATTCTCACGCACATTTTCGTCTGGGATTACATTTCGCGAGTACTAGGTAGTCAGCGGAGGATAATACCAACAAACGATTTGGATGTAATGCTTACCAAACTAATTCCTCTATACTTTTCACGTGAGGATCTATCGCCCTTCTTGCAAATCAGCACAATCACGGATTCACAACAATGCTTTAGGAATATCTGTTCCTTACCACATTGTTCCCAAGTAATTTGTTATTTTTCCGACGTTAAAGCTTTCCCACCATCCTTGAACAAAGATGGCGACAGTCCATCTGGTCAAGCTACCTTATGTCTTCTAAGGAAACCTATCACCACCATCTCCATTTCCGATGGAATCATGGTGTCCACCTGCCTTGGTTCACTTCCAGGAATAACTGGAAGGCCAGTTTGGGACGTTCGGCCAACTAAACCGCTCCCTAAGTTGTTCTGTTCAAACGTCTAGCCGACGCTTTTCAAAGTGAACCAGTGTGCCGTCAGATTCCTTAATCATCTCGCTTAAGCTCGGCTTCCGTGGACCGAGTAATACTCTAACTCTGCGTTGGTTTCACGTTTGCGACTCATTGGTGATAGCCCAAGCCTTTGCCGTTTCCATACACTTTCCCATTCACCACTGATCCCGGTCATTTTTCAAACTCCTGGTCAGTTGACATCTCAGGGATCCAAGTCCCCCACTGGATAGTACATCCGGCAGAGGGGGGCACGGATCTGCTACTACCCAACAATCCAAGCTAAAAGTCGATGGGTTCCATCGTTCCTCGGAATAGTTAGTTTCATCGGCAAGGCATCTTGTGTGGCAGTTGTCGTCTTGTCTAGGGGTTGTTTGATCTGCTTCCCACGTTCACCCAGCTCCTACACATTTGCCTCGACGAATAACGCCGCTATTGGAGAGTTCCGATTGGAAATCGTACACGGGTAATCGATACGGACTAAAGTCTGTGGCGAGCAAGTGTCTGACTAAGGTGTGGACCAGAATGGCGCGGGAAATCTCCCAATTGACCCACTGCTCACCACATGGCCAATGGGCAATGGTAACTCGACACAGGCTGCATGAATTATCACTCACCTGCACTTCGCTCGAGAAGCAATGGGTTGACGCAGCGGTGCCTGATTGCCCAGCACGACCGATGCCTGAATACTTATGGAATTCAATGGTGGTTGTTGCTATCCGTTGTG
>LUCM01009829.1:89873-102075 GCA_008360955.1 Fasciolopsis buskii | reverse complement strand
ATGATGATGATGATGATGATGATGATGATGATGATGATGATGATGATGATGATGATGATGATGATGATGATGATGATGATGATGATGATGATGTGAGATGGATCGCGTTTCAGTCTTACGCAAATGAGATCACAACAAACCATCCGAATGACATCCGCGAATAATTTTGGAATCGTTCCGAAATAATGTGGAAAATGGCATAGGTCACTCGATTTCCTCAAGCTGCATAGATCTTCCACATGTCTTCTTGTAACCGTGCTAAAAGCAGCCTAGACCTAATAACAGATACTTAACTGGAACTTAGCGATGACCAAAGGGATTAAGCTACAAAGCAACCGTAGATCCACTGAAAATTTGGGAAGAGTAAGGACTGGTCAGGACCACTTATGCACCATACCATTTTAGGCTTCTGATTGCAGGAGGATCTTCAAACTTCACAATACTCGAAAATAATTGTCAGATTTCAAAGGTGAAAAACAAATTTGATACTGCCAAATCACCACTGGAGTGGTGCACAATCGTGAAAATGGGTGGACAAGAAAGTACCGGGTATGCATATCCGAATTGCAGCAATAACCGTGAAATCGGTCACGTGCTTTCGGGGGGATTTTTGTTTTCCCATGAACACACTACTCACAACAAGATCTTCCAAGACCTCTATAAAATTGAAAGACCACCAAATGCCCTTCTGAATAAGCGCATATGATTCCGGAAAAAAGCAGAAAAATATCAGTGTTGTCAAGACATCCATGATGACCGGCTTTATTGAGGAAAGTTGCTTATTTGTTCATTGGTTGCGAAATGAATCTGCGTATGAGAAAAAATGCTTTGCGCATCAGATCAGATATCAGAGATATTTGGTCCTAGCAACAAAATTTCGCCCTGCAAGATGAATGACCCGAAAACTAAGTTGAAGTCAAACTTAGCGGTCAAGTTCGTCAATTGTTTGTTCTAATGCCGATTCGAAACCTCAAAATTGCAGAGTAGCCCATTATGCCCCATTTGGGGATTCAACACTTTCTCCGCATGTATGCTTCCCTAGCAATCGATTGGATACGACAGTTTTATTGGAGTTAATCATCGCAAAGCAACGGAAAGAAAAAAAAATCCAAGGACCTTGGGGATCGACTCTTTACCTATGGGTCACTGGCGTTCACTTAGGACAAGACTCTTGGTCCGTCATTAGTATGGCCATGGGACTGCTTAGTACAGTGATTGGTCAAGTAGGTGGGTCATCGGTCGGTCATCACTGTTTTTGCGCTATCTGATTTCCAGCGCGCCGACAACAAAGATAATATAGAGGAACGCAACCATTATATGTTTCATCGAGCTGGAGACGATGTATCAAGCAAAACAGCGATAAATAATAGGTACAGGTCAGAGTGCACGAGAGTATAATGAGCTACCTCCGTTACTTTGGAAAAAAATTTACAAATCCAGTAACCGAGTACAGGAATGTTAGGGTACAGATATGGACGAAAAGTGCTTCGCACAAAATGAACCATATTGGTATTACGAGAGGCAGAAGGATCTAAACGCCTTTCATAGAAAAGGTTACGTGAGAAGCAAGCCATGAATACGGTTAATATCGACCGGAAAATCGTCAGAACACAGTCCGCCAAACAAAAACCGCGGTTTACATCCTTCTGCTACCGAAAATTAAAACCCAAGTCAACTATGGAACATATGTGATTCGACGTGGGTTCCAGTGAGTAAAAGCTCTGCAGCGCGTCTGGTCAGGAAAAGTGAAACCAGACAGTCCGGTACGGTCAGTTTTCTAAAATTTGAGGAAAGTTACCAGTTTAACATCCTCCAACGATGAGGCGCTTGGCTCTGTCGGTTTTTTACTTATCATGCGGTAACTACATGCGCACACTTCACTGTAGTTCGGGAGCGATTATGATGCTGTTGTCGTTAAAACAGTTAAAGATTACAGTCAGAAGTTCCCATCTGGGTGCGGTGGAGGCAATGTTTTAGATTCATGTTCTACTTAACCTCGCATTTTGCATGGTTTTCGCGACCTTATTATGGTCTCTAGTAATCCGGGCCACTGATCCGTGCACCAGCTCGAATCCCGCCGGCATCTACTCAGTATTCGCCAAATGTGACAGGTGAAATATAATTACGTGTATCAACTGTCACCTTTACCTTTCCGGAATCTACGAAAATCAAAATGATTCAGGAACGCTCATTCGTGAGTCATAAACACTCAGACACTTCTCTACCCGTAATTAATCGTTCCATGAAACTAGGTTCATATGTGTGTGTATGCGAAAATGCGCCTCGAATGAGTCTCAATGTACCATCCTGCGGTCGTAGTTTAAGTTTACCTATTGCTTTCAACAGTGGCTTCCCCGGGAGAGCTAGCCCTCAGTCTTTACTGCTATTACGAATTGGTGTAATATTACAGGTGTGACAAATCACTCATCTCTCGAAACAGAGGTTCGAATGTCGCAGAGACGCCACAAGTACTCCAAGTAGGCAAAATAATCATTGAGTTCGCGTAAATGTGGCTAAGTCCAGTCTCGCCAACCAGCAATGGCTGAGAGCTTATCGGCTACCAGTGGTAGTTTGTGACAAATACCAATTGCTACCAAATGCCCTTGCCAATCTCATAAAATCAATATTTTGCTGCGCACCCGCAGTCCTTTCACCTGGCGTAATTGAACCGACATTCTTCATTTTCTTTCGGTAAGATGAATCCCCGTGCTTCGCTCGGAGCGAATTCGCGAGCACGTGACATCGAAACAGCACACGAATGAACCGATAATGATGAATCATCACAATACCAACGACGACGTGACGCGCGCGCGCATAGGCCTTGGTGGCTGACTTTTGTTTCAGCTGTCAGCGCGGACTACGCATTTGACTGACCTGATCGGAGTAGACCGGAGCAGACTGACGTCATCGTCACAAACTAGGTGTATCCATCACCATCACATGGTCTGTGATATGTAACACGTGCACACAACTACCCACTATGGTCCACCAAGAAGGGCTCACAGATAGTGAGTCAACTAAATTTAGTAACACTACTAATGGAGCTATGAGGAAACTCCGAGAAAAGATTGTAATGTAAACGAACATGAACTGACTACGGAACAGGTTGATGACAGGTTACAGAAGATCATTTAATGCATACATTTGTTCATCAGGGGGTGGAGACGTGCCAACCAGTCACAGTACACGTACTGATATGCCTTCTCGTTCAGCTTCAACAATGTTTGCCTTACAACTGTACAGGGATGACGACTGTAATAAGCTGATACACTAACCATTAAAGTGATGCGCACTGACCAGCTGGAAAGGAGCAAATTCACTCGGCTACCATTTTACTGTTCATCCAATGAGTGATGAAGCCTCCGGTTTCGCAGACTGCGTTGCCCATTATACTTCATCCAGTATAAATGATCAAATCAACAAACACACACACACACACACTACAATACTCTAGCCAATCAACCACAGTATTCGTGGTTATCCAGTTTTAACTCGTTTTTAATCTTCAATCGTGGTTTCTTTTAAGCCTCTACTCGTTATTTTAGTCTCGCTGACGATCAATTCATAAAAAGGCATAAAAAACAAAATTATAGAGCATTACAATTCATTTTTTCAATAAATTATTTTAATTCCAATTTTTAAAGCATTTTCAATGAATCGTAGAGAATGGCCACAATAAGAAACACGATTAAAAGAGAAAAGGCCACGAAAAGGGGTGGTAATTAACCTGAATCAATTGGTATCGTATGTTTTTAATTGCGATTCCTTTAGGCGTTTTTAAGAAATCATCTCAACATTTCCCTACGCGGTTTTGCACCCTAGACTTAAATTTGATCTAAAAAGGTCTGTTTGGTGGTCGGTTCCGAATTGGATTTTCGAGTTCAGGAGTAACTGCACCAGGCATGATTATATACCCATGGACTGACAAGGTCCTGGCCATTACACCCCAGATATCTTAACCTTGATGTTCACTTATTTCCTTGAGTCCAGTCAGTATACAGATCGTCTCCAGTCCGAGCAAAATGAATAGTATGTTTTGTCTTCGTTAGACGTGCGATTGCGTTTCCTCAGTTTGTTTAAATTAACCAACTCGATTGGAGTTTCATTATTTCAGCGATGGCCAAATGGATAAAGCGTCTGTCACCAAAACGGTCAGAGATTGAAATCCCGGATCCGCCGGTCGCTGTCGCCTGGCTCGTTACCACATCTGATCTGATAAGAGCTTATGTGGTTCTATGCCATTACAAGTGCAAAGGCAACAGTCCCTTCTCCCTGTGCATTGAGTATTAAATTATACTCATGCGCGAAGCATTTCATGAAAAAGCATCAAGTTTCCCATAATGAACAACTTGTCAAATGATGAACAATCGGGACACTCCTTATTATTGAGGTCCCTCAGGTTCGCTCTCGGCTGCTCTTATCGTTGAACTTAGCCAACGGTCGCTAGTGACTGAGGTATCGAAAGTGGGCTCTGCATCCCGTTTTGGAAAACTCAAAATATCAATTATTAACCCCATAACAGTACATGTCTAATGTTGGGGTGTTTTGCCACACCATTCAGTAAAAAGCTTATTACCAAGCCAAAATAATGAACAGATCCTGAAGAAACATGGAAACCAAAATACTACAGATGAAGGCCAGAAAACGAGTGCAGGCTAAAAACCGATGAGTTGGAACTAATTAAGCAGAGGAAACACTGTAGTCTTGCACTTATGTATCGGTGACCTGGTAATTATTCTTACTCGGTGAGATCCGGTTTTTTCATAATAATGCTTCCAGTCTATCAAGTAATTTCCTAACTGTGTTTACCTGGTAGCTCGGTTCCAGATCTTATGTATTTACTGACGGATGTATGAATAACTGCTGCATGCAAGCAATCGGATGTTTGATACAACTAGACATTCGTAACCGCATGTGTAACCGATAAGTAAGGAAGGAATAAAAATGCAGTTACCAGTTCAGTGAATTTTTGGTCACAAAACGGACAAACATGGACGCCGTAGAAAGGAGAATGTGGCAAAAGCAGTGTTGCTCAAAGAAGATTTTGGTTCAGGCTCATCTACTCTAACAAGGGGTAAGAGTAAATCCCGCACAATCAATATCTGTTGTTCCATTCAAGGTGAAACAAAATGGGAAAGAGACACTCTAGTATCACTATACCCCACGCTTGGTAAGACTCTTCTAAGGATTGACGATAGATGTGTCCAAGAGAACGATAGTTCCCTATTAATCATACCACACAGAAGTTTTGTGTTGCAGATTCTGACTGCAGCTCGGGACTAACCAATCAATCAAGTAAACTGATGAACAATAACTTTGCACGGAAATATGATCATGACACCATTAAAAGAAGTTCTGATCCGTCAGGTAAGAACTCACCTGTGGTACAGTTTTACGTTGTTCCGGCGCATCTGCTAATGACCCTCCGAGTTGGAATCCACATATCGGTTTTAGTACAACGACTCGATATACGGTGGTCAGATTTAGGCTTCTCGCTACCCCATAGTGACCCAACCAAAACAAATCGCAATCTTTTCAATCTATAACCTATTCATTCATAAATATTTTTTGCTGTTAGAAGACGTTTTGTTCGCTTTATCCACTTGACGCCAGTATGCCATTCAGACAGTGGTTACAAGACTACTCTCAAAACACGAGTAATGTCTGAACTGGAGCATACTAGTATCATCATACGATTAATTATGACGTCCCTGGAACTTGAAACAGTCGCGACCGAGCAGACGCACTGAACAGTTGGCCGAAAGTACGGTAATTCACCAGTTGAAGTGGCCAGATTCGAAGATACGGTGTGGGGTTCGCACTCATAATCGTTCTCTATTATCGCCGATTGCAATAAAAAACGGTTGCTATTGTTTTCAAAGACTATGTGCGCAGCTAACGCTATTCGGTAGCATATGAACTTTTATCAACACCATTCGTCATTCAGTACGAAAGAAAAACCTAACCACTGAAAGATCATGACTGTGTTGTGCAACTGCTCCTCTCATTTCGGGAAGAATTTCCTGTTTCATCTCTAACTGAGGTCAGAGTCGAAACTAACTGGAGGAAGAGGTTATGAGCGGCTGCTGAATTTAACAAGACCGATGAAACGATTGTACAAGACATCTACAGTTCCTGATGATGACATCCCAGTGTTGGCTACTCCTGTACGGTGAACCTAATTGGCCAAATGACCTCATAGATAGCCCGTCAACGTTACCACTTGGCTGAACCCAGTGTGCTGAACGAACGAACGAACGAAGTTAGCGTCCTAACGCCTTAGTCGTGCACTGTATACGAACCAGGGATTCGGTCGGGCTAGCAGTCTATCACCGTTTCGTTCAAAAAGTAAACCGACAGATTCCTAAATTCACTTTACTGACGGAAAGCCCATGTTAGTCAGGGGGCTAATGCTAATCTCTCACGGTAGCTGTTTTTCTCGTGTCAGTTGGAAAGTGACAAACCAATTGCATGTTGTTCAATCACCAAATAATCAGGCCAACAGACCATACCACTCGAACTGAATGTGTGTGTGTACACAAATCTAACGGGCACTCGTGTGCACCCATGGTAGGTACGCGGTATGAGCGACCTGAAAAATGTTCCATCCAAATCGGCTCTTCGTCACGTGGCACAACGGTCAGCGGAACAGCTCAGGGTGGACTCGTACAGGCAAGCACAACCACCGGGCATCAGAGTTCTCCGAAGTATCGAACTGTATGTGTATATGTGTGTTGACAGCGGAAGTGGCTGCCGACTAGTTGGAATGATAATTGATTTGAAAGTATGAAAGATACAGGCACATTTGAAATTGGTGACTGAGTTACCGTATTTTGAAATCATGGGGGAGGGGTGGAGGAACAAGCAGTGGGTTTCATGCTCGGTTTGATTCCAGCCACTCACTGTAGGGCAATGAAAACTCAGTTATTGGAGACATTTGGAGAAGCTTATCTAGTTTGCAATAAGTATGCGCACAATAAGCGAAACAATAGTTTGGGCTACGAGATCGCCCTCCCGCCACAACCGCGCGTCAAACATGACTTAAAAACGTGGAGCAAACAACAGCCAACAAGACAAACCGAACATTTAGGTGTCCCGCGTTCCATTAGCACCTCTCACGGGCTGCCTCCAACTGATCGTACTCCCTGCCTTAATTATTGCAACAGTGCACCCGTTAGGCACGCCAAAAACGTAAAAATGCCATTGAAACATCTTTAAAAAGCACAAATACCAACATGCACTAAATGAAATGTTTGAGTTTCAGCTCACATACGATACAAATATTTTCCACAACTAATTTTCGATGCAGAAGTCATCCAACTGATGGCTACAACCCTCGTTGTCTCATTCGGTGATCGGTGGGGCTCATTTACGGGTTACGTTTAAATTTCCGTGCACAGTCACGCATGTTTCAACCGAGAGACCGGGAGAAGATTTGGGAACTCCGCGACTGTTATACGCGGTGCGCAAAAACTGACATGCCGTTTGACCATACAATGCTTGGCACGGAACAGTGAGTAGCACAAAGCAGTTTATACCATTTCTCATATTATTTCGGATTTTAGTCAAATTCATTCGGAATTAAGTCAGGGCTTCTCTGAAATGCCATTCATCTGGCTTATTGTGATCTAGTTTTCACGAGTCGGAGACGTAATCCATCTTACTTGGACACATTTGTGTGTGTGTGTGTGTGTGTGTGTGTGCAAGTAAGTAAGTAATTTAAGGTGTACTGATTACCATTGCATTGCTCTGCAATCTGCGAGCTTATGTATTCATCAGAAGTCGTGTGAAAAAGAAGCATGTACTTACTCCATTCGAAATATTTTTGACATAAACCAGAATAATTTTAACTTACTTCCGAAATAACACGGGAAAATGGTATAGAATATCCTCATCGAAGTAAGAACCAATCATCGTTTGGAACTAATTTAAACCACTTCAGACCCTATACAATGCTTTGGACGAGTCCGAGGGATGTGACGACTTGGTACCAACGACTGTGCCCACATATCCTTATAACATACTTACGACAATACTAAGAAAAGTAATACTACCTTACTTTTCCCCTCATCTTACGACGAATGTACAACTGTTCGGGAAAGGGACCGCGAACAGTGAAATTCTATCGACTGAATAATTGATATCCTGTGATTACGTCGTACAATTATCAAACTGATTGCATGCGTCCACGTGCGAACTGTACATATCAGACAATCTTTTCGTTCAGACGGGGAAGTGCCGTCCCCGGCAGAGGATCACACAGGTATCGTTTGTTCCAAATTTCCGTGTTTCCCGGTGCCCATCAGAATGAACGTGGCAACATTTCCTACAACAAATAATAAGGCCACAACAAATGCGCTAGCACAAGTTCCAGACCAACTTCGGACACCAACGCACGTGCAAACAGCTTGTGAAAAATTTCTGGATACTTGCACACTCATCTTAATCGTTATCTTTACCTGATAGTGACAGAATTCTTTCGAAACCAGTATATCGGATTTCATTTAGATTTCTATTACTTCCACCATAGATTCCGGTCCCCAAAATGTATGACCTAATAAAATGGTATTAAGACTGCTCTCACAACAGTTGTGTTTCGAGATTGTCGCGCAATCTCTCCGTAGGCGTCAGACTACGGTGCCTTGGTAACCGCGATGGGAAAATCAAACAACGCCACCTTCATAACGGTCCTGGGCTGCACCACATCAGCCAGAGGAAGGTACGTCGCGTAACCCAGCTGGGACTTTTTTGAACAGTGCGACTGCTGCTAATGACTTTGCCGAAACCGGAATAATTCATCATTCATCGATTATAGGAAAGCTTAAACTCAAGACGAACCTTCCGTTCCAAACGTTAGGGGCAATTAAGGTCGTAGATGAAATACCAAAGAATAAAAACAAAAGCGAATCTTATTCAGGGAATAATAGAAAACAATCTATTTTAAAGCGATACTCATGCGACCTGAACAAATCCTACTTGGATGGACAGTATGGGAGAATCCACTATCGAAATAATTCACCGATAGAGCGACCGGGAAATGTAAATGATCAAAATGACGAGGTGTCGTTTCCGACCTATCCCCTCGAAATTCAAGAGATAAATTTCCTACAGAAACCACTTTGGTGATATTTAGAAACTCGAAACGAGGAATTTTCAGTATTACGGAGTAAAACCCGGTTGAAAAACATTTCTGTGGATCTACCGTAGCATTGACTGAAACAAAATATTCGGGCGTCTCTTGGAAACGGTTTCCACCCGCCATCATTTTGTGAACGAATTAGAACAGTAACTTGTCTGTTGCATCAAAGTCCGCAATTTACGCTCACTATAAGCACCGAGCCGAAAGTAGACCGATGACAATCCACTCACGTTCATCTCACACGGTGCTTGAAGCACGAGTCCCCGCGACTGGCAACGTACTAATTTGCAACAAATCGAAATCACACTGACGTAGACAATCACTGGAAATTAAATTTTGGTGTCACAGGGAATAACGATTTGGTTCATAACTTGGCATCCACTGATTGGCATATACTTCCTTCCGATGCCTATATAGGACCCGAGAGTAGTGGAAAGAACAAAATTTGTCCGTTGACATTCTAACCTTCAGTATGGAAACCGTTCATCTACCTTGAAACAATATCTCCAGCCAGACGAGGGCCGTATCTTAGTTCCGTTGTAAATCCTATTAGATAAACATAATTTGTCGCAACTGCCATACAAAAGTTGATGCAAAATTTACCGAACTTGTTCGTCTCCACATTTCGAGCGGCATAAGCAGCTTCTCATTTGGGGGGAAGGTGGTTGAATCTACGCACCGCAATACAGTTGCCAGTGGAAGTCCTCAATCACTTATTGTCCAATGGAGTCAAAATCGTTCATATCAACTGCGCTTCATTTCAAGATATCGTCTTTGATGTATTTCATAAAATCTCGTTCTGGCCACTCGATTAGTATTGTATCCGTATTTTCATGGACATTGTAGTAGACAGGTACTTGTATTTGAGTACAAAATGGATGCACTCATCAATGCATCAAAATACAGGGGATGAAAAAGCAGAGCACTAATAAAAGGCACGATTAAAAGAGATTGCGAAGAGGGCCGGTCATGATTTGTCCCCGATTAGTGGGAATTCGAGCCCTAGTAACGGACAGTCAGGTTCTGGTAGAAGTTCATGCGAGAGGGCATGGAGCGGAAGGTAGATAAAAAAACAAGGAATAGGAGGGCTACCTAAAGAGATCATTGTATGAGGAAGGATAAGGCTTCGACAGGATGTTCAGTATGAAATTTCTTTACACAACGATAGATGCACCCCGCAAGGTATGCAGACTAGTTCTTTACCGAATGTTTAGTCTTCTCACATTTGAAAAGGGTCTATGGGAGCCGACTGTCCGACCGGGGTAAAATCTGAAGGAAACGCATGGAGCTTATGATAAGAAAAGCCAGGAACTTTCGAAAAAAATACGATCACAAGAATATCCAGTTTTGATTTAACGTCGGGTTGGCGGCTTACGTCGTTGAAGAAAAAATGCGGTTGTTTCGGTAGCCGATCGACGACAGAAACTCTGTACTGCCTTCGGTTGCTACAGACTAGGTGGTCTCACGATATATACGCATAAAAACCGTAACAATATTCTGTCTGCAATAAGCTGAAATCCCAACCGGACACCGTGATCCAATAAGTTTATACAGCAAATCCACAAGGTCCACGTAATCGGAATCTAGCCAATGTTTCATCAGACCATGGTTATCCCCTGACCAAAATGGAGTTCTAATCACAATCCAATCTTATTTTATGATATACTTGACCGCTAGGGTCCACTACACGGAGGGGGTACCACGCAATCATGACCCTGAAACGCTGAGTGGAACAGAACCGCGCTAAGGTCAGATGTGGTAACTAGTCGGGGACATCGAACGCCAACTAGAGTCGGAAATCCTGAGAAGCCGGGTACAGAAATATGCAGTGCATTTCTGAAGCTGAACTCGCGAATACAATACAACAAAAATGAACGGATATCGATCAAAAGATGTGACTCAAACAATCTCGAAAATAAACATCCCGAAGTTCTCAGTGTCACAAAACACAACGACCGTACCACAGGATCTCCCGGGAGGAAACTTAATTGAGGTAAACGTTTTGGAGGATATACTGTGGTTTTCGAAGAAGAAATTCGAAAAAATTCGGATTGTTAATTTAGAATGAGCCTCCTGACTATGAGGATAGGTAAGTGAATGGTTCAAATCCATTGAAGATCAGAAACATTTGTCCTAGGTTCTATGATGAAATGACGGAAATTTTCCTCAGAAAAATTAGAGACAGAAGAACTTCATCAAGTACGAAGAAAGCTTGTAAGCAATGGAAAACGATGAAAACAAACGTCGTGAAGGGACATTGCCCCTTATTCTCGACGGTGAATGCGTTCACAATAATCTCCAGCAATTTTCTGTTCTTTGGTGCAAGAGTTTAGACAAAACGACTCCGCCTACTTATAAACCACACCGGTGATTTCTGGACGATTTCTGATGGTTAGTCAGGGACAACCTCTAGAAGGAGGACATATGGTCATACGTTGTCGGTTTTTATTGCAAGTAGAGGTAAGGTACATGGATGTTAGAATAAAATTTTCATGGGATTCTGATCGATCAGCTTGATGTTCAGACGGCAAACGTCTCAGCACCAGCCGAGGTGACATCGTCGGTACAATTGCGCAGCTGCTGCAGTTCTCTATTGATAGATGTTACAGAAAAACGGATATCCAGGGAACTTCATAAAAAGAACCATGGACGCAATGAACAAGGAAATAAATCGAAGAGAACAGTCAAACCGAAGGATAATTCCACTACAAATCAAAAAAGTATTGAAATTAACTATAAGATTACTCCAACCTCAAGGAATCACAATTGTTCATAGTCCGCCCCAAAAGTTAAGAACACTCATCAATACCAAAAGAGCGACTGAAAACAAGAGAAAATACAAACGTCGTTTACAAAGTCGAACGCATTGAATGCAACAAGTGCTATATCGGTCGAACCAGGAGAAAGTGACTACTCGAATGTACGGGCACAAACTAACTGCACGACCCTCTCTCGCTCTCTCCTATCCATCCACGAAGACCAGGAAGGGCACAAATCCAACACAGATAACGTTGAGATCCTGGATCAGGCAACTACGAGGCAGATGAAAAAGCTTTTGGAAGC
>LUCM01009829.1:76789-88679 GCA_008360955.1 Fasciolopsis buskii | reverse complement strand
AGCCACCTCGAACCATCCTCCAACCATCCTCCAACCATTGCCTGCCTCGCCGAACGGTGTACGACGAGGCGGTCGCTCTCTGGGCAAGCACAAAACATGACTCAACCACCTTAACCTATTCTGATTCAGTGCTTATTCTAAAGACTGCACCTCAGGACCCAGGACCCAACGTCTAACCTCCGAATTACTCACCCAATTCTTCCACCATATTCTACCAATACTCCGAAGACAACGGTGATTAAACACCGAAAACTCTCGCACATCTGCTCTCAACGACCATGTTTCCGTTGCTCTGTACCCGTTTCTTGTTCGGTACGCGAATGTTACGCCGACGCGCAGTCACAAGAGTATCTTGTGGAACGGTACCGATGAATGCTAGTAATGAGCGGAATTACGGAGTTCACCACTTTCATGAGAGGCCGGTAGACAGTAGCGCCGCCGACAAGCAGTTGCGAGTGCCTACGAAACAACGGAAAACTCGCGTACGAATTCAATGGGCTCGATGAATTCCATTTGGGACTTACAAATGACCCTGAGCTATGAGGCCTGGCATACACCTGACTCGTCTATTTTCAATCCCCCACTCCGCTAGTAGCTAACTCTGTCCATCCACCTCCTTTCTACCGTAGAGACTAATGACGTCGCGCACAATTGAGTCCTTTTACTGTACGCATTCAGTAAGATAAGGAAAACGACCAAACAGTGTATAAAAAGTAACGTTGGCAGAAAAGCAGTCAAATCCATGGCGAACTAACAAGCCAGTCACGTCAACTGTTTCCAGTTGACTTTTTCGAAGCACGTGCGCAAGTTCTCACTGAGTGGCTGCATTTGCACCAGGTGGAAATGAACGTCTGACCGCCTGATCGCATGTTGAACTGGACCACACGGAACGTGATCTCACGTGCGCTAGTACGTGGTCAAAAATAAAACTATTAAAGAGTTGTATTGAACCCGGACCAGAATCGTGCATTAAGTTCACTCTTACCCGGCACTTCATCAATCAGAGCACAGTTCCTAGACCAATATCGACTACATTATGAAGATAAAGACGTTTGTGTAGATGTGCCGAATCTGTATGCATGTGCATGTATATTTTTTGCGCTAATTCATACACAGACAAATTGTGGATACCATACCACGTCAGCTTATATGCACACAAATGCATATGCACGCGAGTGTGTGTACTGTTGTTGCCGCCGCTGTCGATTAATCCTAAGTGAGTCATAGATCGATCGATCCATTCATCCGTCGGAGTGGCCAGCGCAGCAATTTGCACACTTTCTGCAAGTGCGTGTGTGTGTGTGTGTGCATCGGTGATACATCGGCACGCGAAAACGCGCATATTAATGATACGGATGGATCATAACCGAGCACCATCCAAAGACGTCTCAATCGATCTCAGTCGGCTCAATAATCCGCGCATGCACAATACAAACGAGTTCAAACAATCTAATGAATGATATGCTATGATAGTATACCATGTTGATTTATTGTTGCTCAATTGTGATTGCTATGACATGTACATGAATGGGTCCCCGCATCGTCATAGTGAGTGATCTTGGGAATGACAAAATGTGGTTATCACCATCCCGGAGACAGTATTCACCATTAACAATTATATGAAATGGTACTGTCGTTCTCGTCTCTGGCGCTTAATCGCAATCTGCTATTATTCTAAGGTTTGCCCCATTTGTACAAAGGCTCACTCATACTCAGTCGATGGCGGGTGGGACGGGAAATACATGGTACACACCATAATCAACCACATGAATCGTGCGCAAACAAGTGGATGAAAGAGCGATCAAAATCCGGTCAGTCCCATTTACCACTGTTACGAAGATTGTTCTGTTAAGTGCCCAAACTCAAGAGACGGGAAAATGCAGAAAACGAGTGGGGAAAGTGCCTGTTCAAAAAGTGCTTGAGGGCTCAGTCATTTAGATCTACTGATCTCTGTAGCTTGATTTTTTCGCATGCACTTACCTCCTCTGTGGGACAGCTATCGGTAGACAGTAAAAATGAATCTGTCGACAAGTGACCTTAGACAAACGAGTAAACACGTACGAACACGCAGTCATCAATCAGAGCAAAACCAAAGAATGGCTTTTATTCTAATATACAGGATATGAAGATAATCTGCTCGAATTGAAGAGTAGCGGGTACACATACCTGATGGGCGATAAAAACCGAGAAATCCATGATATATTTCCAGGTCAAATTCACCCTTACATCCGTCCACGTTCCAGTCTACTTAGGGGGAAACAATTTACTCGGCTTAGTTAAATTCCCAAGCTTCAGTCACACTGTCTTCGTGAAAGATCGTGACAGATCAAGTATAATGGTGCAATTTGTATATCCAACCCGGATCATCGCTCGATCATTTCAGTCACTTTTTTATGACATGCTTCACGATGAATGTAAGGTAAGGAACCCATAGTCACCGGGATCCAAAACACGGAGGGCGGATGAGAACCGGCAGCCCAGACCCTGGAATTTGGAGTGTCATAGACTTACATAAGTTCCCAATAGGCCAAGTGTGGTAATGAGCCCGGCGACTGTGAATTTAGAGCAAAGAAAGTAAGTTCCTCTCCCCCAGACGAAGAGTTCGTTTTCTTTTACGATGAGAAAAACGGTTGTTACTGCCGCCAATCTTTGCGAGTATCGTGATTAAAACAGTCATATTGAGATAAACATGCATCCTCACATATACAAACGCATATATATATATATATATTATACAAGTATGTGGATGTTTGGACAAGAGAGCATCGGGTACGCATACCTGACGAGCGACAATAACCGCGAAACCGGTCGTGTGCTCCCGGGCAAATTTTGTTCACGCATCCAGATACTACTTCCTGCTTCTATGTATATTATATGTATATATAACTGGTGACAGTTGGAACTCAAATAGATATACCTTACTTATACATCACTTCGTGCATCATTCACCTTCAATGCAATCTGCGACCAGCTCAAGTTTGATGTCGTATGCGACGCAGTCGAGGAAGGTCCTACCGAAGCATGCAGTTGACCGGCTCCGGTCTAGTGGAGTGTGAACTCGCTATCCGAAAGCAACCAACCAACACTTTGATTGATTTCCGTGGACAGGAGCGTTCACATCACAACCTCCAGTATTGACTGTATGATTAGGATTAAGCCCCAACTATGACAGAACTCTTCGTAGCCGCGTCGCACTGACAGTTGACGGCGGGATTCGGATTTACACACCTTCGAGATGACAGAAACTCTCGAGCATTAGAGTGGCGAGAAAGTACAGCCAGGAAAATCGGCCAGTCGAACATGGGTACTGAAAACCATAATCGACAGTGACCCTACCATCCTGTCAGAACTCACGGTGCCGGGTTGATATCTAAGTCGCCTTCCTTGGATCAGAAGTGGGTATTTTACATTCATGTAGTCAAACACAATTCACTGAGGTTATTTTGTCTTTCGTTTGTTGATGTTCCAAACTCACGAAATAGTGAGACTGTCTCCAACAAAGACAGGATCGATTAGAATAATGAGAATGAAACATCAGTGGATAATCCGACGAACCAGTTAATTGATCTACTTCTCTGCCCGTTAGCAAAATTCTTTTCCGACGTTGTACATCAAAACATGACGCGCAGAAAAATTTTTGAGCTAATCAATAATAGTGATTAGTATTAGTATTAGCATATTAATCATAGACTTTCGAGATCGCATTAGAAGCTGGAGTGATGCGTGTGACAGAAAATTCGCCTTTATTCCAATCTTAGTGTCCCTTAGGTTTTGTTCGGCCTCTTGGGTCTTCCTATTGCGAGGTATCCTATGAGGTAATCACTTCAACTTTATGTGTACCCGTAGTAACTTTCAATGAATTTACCGTAATTGCAAGTGTATCACGTCATTCAGACTGGGTTTGTCAATCGCGTCAATCCATACGTCGCGGTATGAAATCGATTTATTCGTGTCCATTGCCTTAAGAGTTTTGTACCCTTCGATCTCCCATTTTAATGTTGAGTAAGCTCAAGACAGAACCGGATTCACGTCCCCATCTACTGGTTCAAAATGAGCGGGGGAAGGAGGAAATTGTACAACCTTTTTATCGTTCACTGTGACCGTAAACACAAGAGTGACCGGGACGACCGACAAGCTAATCGATCGACAATAAGTCTATCATTTTTGGAATAGCAAGCCAATGAGCCGGGTGATGGCTAGTCTAAAAAGTAAGTCATCAGATCGGTTCAAACTAGGCGTATAGGTTGACACTACTGATAAATCCGGCTGGGGTGACAAATGATCCATTTGAAATTGGACGAACTATTCACAGGAAGTTGGAAAGGACACATCGAAAGTTGAAATGGGTCTAATCCAATGGCTAAGTAAGCTTTAACTGCGGTGACTGCACAATGCTGGACAGTATTATTATAATTATTATAAAGGAATCCGGTTGTTTCTGGAGGAGACCAGGAATCTTGTCACGTTAGAAAATGATTGTGCCAGTTGATCGATCACACCAGCAACAGTCCAACTTGTACCCCACAAATATCACTGAAAATAGTCAGGTGGATGCGGAAATCGCAATAGAAGGTTGGGAGCAATTATGGACAAATTCGGTTTGTAAGACAAATGCCTCAGTTCCTCCACAACTCCAACTCTTTAGCTTACATGGTGGACTCTGGAGGCACCCGTGTATGCTTGCTTGTTATCCTCACACCCCCTCTAGCAAAACTACAAATTATTATCACATACAAACACACACAAGAGTACACACTCTAACTCTCGCACACGCACTAGATGTTCTTAAGCCATACTTCACACGGTGCAATCCATACGGAGCGTGATCATTCATTCGTCATTCCATCAGTAGCGCGGTGTAACGACAACAAGATGCTTCTTGGGTGGTATGAGACAGTAAAGTCCAGAATATGGACTTCCAGCAGGGCTAGGATTTACCGGATCAAAAACGACATAAAATTGGATACACTAGCGATCTCACACGTGGGTTCCGATTCTGTTCCCGCCGGCCCCACAGTGAAGTGATAGGGTGGCAGTGTAATCGGTTCCACTCTGAACTGCTTAGAGCTAGGGGGACGTTTCCTGTTGATCGTCCTATTTGGAGTAAACTGAGCACCAGCCGTACAGGGTCATTGGGGGCCGATCGTGAATGGAAGTGGAGTCAAATTCGGGGTCACAGACCGACGCCCAGTGAATGATTTCGTGTTAGTCCCAGCTGTCTACTGATCGCTTACTTATCCAAACAAGAGGGGAGCAACTAACCAGGGAGACAGAGTGGCAGAGGGAGAAATAAGTGAAAAAATCATACAAGATATACTGCAATCAGCAAAATGAAAGAGAGAGGAGAAACCACGTCAATAAAAAAGATAACACCTAGGTCTTTTCCCTTTCAGAATGGGAGAAGACAACATGATTAGAAACGACTAATGTGAACGCTTCCGGTACTAGTCGATGACTAAAAGTATATGAGGAAAATGGTTCCTATGCGCATTTGACAAGCACATAGAGACCACATTGTACGAAATGACTGGGAAACCTTAAAACGAAAAAAACAATTCTCGCGATATTAGCCTCTCCCTTTTCTTACTACCATTTAAAAACTGCAGATTGTTCCCAAAAACAATAAAAAATCGAACTGGCAAGTTGGAGAATGAGAAGGGAGTCGAATGAATATGGATTTTACCATCAAGTAAGTCACGAGTCCAGATGAATGACACTAACAAAATGGCCGCTGTTCACAAGCCCAATCAAATTGCAAGTAATCTACCGATTTTATCGAAATCAGGGATGGTCAAATGAGAAAACTATGGTGACCCACTGGAACAAACACCCATTGAAACAACTATGTAACCAAGTTTTTACAGTCTCGCAAAATTTCCTTAGTCGCATACGCTAATACGGTGAAAATCTGGACATGAAGCCACATCGAACTATTTTGTGGGTTAACAAAAATAAGTGAAAAATCACAGTTTGCTGCGACAAAAGTAGTATAAATTCTTCATTTAACTCCATCTGATATAAGGTGTATTGAGCAATCGTCTGCATAGCTTTCACATAGCAACTCCTCAATGTATGGACGCTGCCTCATAACTAAGAGATGGGACACAAGACCATGTGATACCATGATGACAGCAGCCACTTTACATTAGACACAGAAGTCAGCATCAACTGCGGTGCACTGAAACAGATTTAGGGAAATTGGGAATTCAAGAACCTGGGTAATTTATGAGGGCTCGCACAGCACGTATCCTACGACTAGATGGAGGTTGAAACGAAACCGGTGAAATCATAAGAGACTGATTGAACATGCGAAGAGCTCTGAGAGGAAGACGGGTGTGAGTGAGACCATTTGGTCTCAAACTGTTTGAATTGTGCCAACGCTGATGACGAAACTCAATTTGAATAGTTCAATTCATACCATGCGACAATCACTCAGCACAGTTTCTGAACCCACTTACAAGTTGAGAAGGGGATGAGTCCATAGATAGAACAACCATTATGGTGACGGTGATCTAGTGGATTAAGCAACCTTCACCAGAAAGATCTGAGATTCGAATCCCAGGTCCTCCAGTCACGTTGGCGATAGACGGCAATTTCCTGTCGCTCAGCTAGTTGCCACACCTGGCCTAGTGTAACCTTATATGATTCTATACTACTCTAAATTTCGGGGTCACGCTAGTCTCCCCCCCCCCCAGTGCGTCAAACGTGTCACAAAAGAAACGAAGTGCCCACATGACATGAAAACTGAAAGGAATCTTATGCAGTTTAGTGATGTACAAATGTATATTAAGAAGATAGTCCTGATGCATGGAATTGTTACTGATATGACCTATGAAGAAAACAGTACTTCAGTGGTGGAAAGTGGCTCGACAAAACTGTCGATTAAATAGTAGACCAAAATGGCCTCGCTCCTCAAACAGGGATGCAAGATTCAGAGGGGCGTTTTCATACATCCCACCGATACACTCCCAAGCCGACAATGATATCAGGCCGTATTTCAGTAATATAAGGCAGCAGTTCACAAATAGTGACTACACGTTCCTGGTATTGGAACAACGTTATGGCCTGCATCCAGCCGAGACCTGAAAGCCAAGAAAACACTTAGGTGGTTCTAGTTCGAAATGTTTATTTGTGACACTTGATGCAAGAGTGCAGTGAAAGGGCGTACCCCATAACCACTAATGCCCAGTAGGCAGGGAGGGGGAGGGGAACCGGCAACCATGACCCCGAACCATGGAGTGGCATATGACCACATAAATAAGATGTGGTAACGAGCCGGGTGACAGTGGTTCGCCATCTAACATCAAAGTGACCGGAAGATGTGGGATTAGAACCTCTGACCTTTTTGGGGTAAGAGATGCTTAGTTCACTTGAACGCTGCCGGTTAAGTAGACGTTATGCAACAAAGCAACAACTGGACGGGGAGTTCCACATTTTCCTTTTTTTGGTGGGGGAGGCAACGAGATTAGTTGAGCGGACCATTAGTCACCTGCGAAAAGTCATCATAATTACCCATTCGTCTGCATCAACTTGAGTTTTGATAGCAAATGAGCGAAACCTAAGGAAACTTGAGAAGTTTATTCATTCCATCGATGATTTTAAATATATTGCCGAGGATGAAACAATGCTGCCTGCCACCAAGGATTTGGGGATTTCGCATTCTGTTGTTGATCTTACCTATTGTTCGCGGCTTCTTGTAACCACCTCGGAATGCGTCCGGAGCATTCAACGCTGCGATTTTCCCAAGGTGCCGCCCATCCAAACGACTGACCATTCAATATCACTCCAAAGTGAAAAAAACATGACAGTCGAGTCCATTTTCTGGACAACGAAATGCCTCGACGATCGTCCATCTCCATTACAAGATTTGTTTTCAAAAAGAAACACGACCGAAACAGTGTCCAAACTTTAAAGGGCTTCATTCTAATCGGATATAGGGATGCGATTGTCTGGACATCATTCCATAGAAAACAAAATTCTCCACAGATGACTTCTAAACCGCTAAATGACTGGCTGCAAGCACTTTAAACCCTAAACGAATTAAGAAATGCGTCCCAGCATGACGAGATCGTCAGTCATGTTAGAATTGTCAAACAAGGATGATAACATTTGGCGGCTTACTGGTGATAAGCACTTCTACAGTCAATGCCATCTAGTTTACAACTGACCATCCCATGATTTCCGACAAAACCAGTCGGAGACCCCTCGAGTAAAGAACAACCGCCAGTCTACGCCAAATCTCATCCTCTACCGATTCAAATTTGGATGCTTAGCCGCATAGAGGCACAAGAGAGGCTGTTAAATAAACGAATAAACCGGCACAATTCTGACTTACAATACAAATTCATATGTAATACAAGATCTATCGCACACAAAGATGGTCTTTCCAAAGTGATGATTTTTCCGCCCAACCAATCTCGGCCTGAAGAAATATGAAAATTTGGATGGCCGTAATTTTGCTTTCATTTTCTTCAAATTTTCGCTAACCACGCAACCCATTGGCTTCCGTGACCCCAGTTTGCATGTTGTAAAGGGTAACGAAACGTTTCTGGTACAGTGCTGGTTAGTGATTTCGGTTCTTGCTGTGTTTAGTTGACGTAAAAGATAATTTTATGTCCACAATTCTGATCATCAAAAATGGCAATGCTAGGGTATGCAACATTGGGGTGAGAGGGTAACTATTTTCCCGTGCGGCAGTTTAACTGGGTCATGGACTTGAGACAACAAAAAAGCGTTTGACGAGCAGACTAGTAGCTAGTTTTTGAACAGTGACGACTCGTGATACAGTAGACCGCAGAAACTGAATCGCTGTTGTTCTTGTTGTCGCCGTCGTCATCGTCTTCGCGGAATAAATCAAACGGAAGGACAGCTTGGTTCGTCTGCGCAGCCCATGTCGGCGTGAATTCATTCACCTCGCTCTCTTATGTGAGTCATCTACGGATGTGCGTCTCACAAGCTCGCATCGAGCAGTCAGCTGACCTGTCCGCGCATGCAAATGCGCGTACGACGAACGCGAGCGAGCGCTCTCTTTTACGATGGGCACGTTTGCAATCGCACCATGCTGTTCATTTAGTGCAGTTCCATGCGTTTCAGCGGTGAGCTACGGTTGTCTGTGAGTCATTTAAGACGTACGAAATGGTCAAAAGCCTGCCCTACGCTCACGGAGAAATGATAATGTGAAATACGCTAGAAAAGACCCAAAATATCTATTTACCAGCCAGCATTTGTAGTGCAATATGGTTGGTAGTCACTGCTAGACTATCCAAATCAACTAATAAGAAACAACCATGAATGACAGTCACAATCGAAAACAGTTTTCTATATTTCGTGCCCTTTACGACGCGAGCAGATGCATCTAACCAGCACGCAATGAAGCCGTGCATCCATGACGTTGGAATGTTTTCCCATATCAATCAAACCAACGGTCAAGTACTTTGTTGAAAATAACCAACGACAGATATGTATACTCCACACAACAGCGCTGTCATGACGCATGCGTCCATGAACCAATCGTTTCAATACCCGCCAATTTCATATTCACTAGTGAATGATAGCGTACTGCTTGGCTTTCATGCCAGCCCACCAACCACTCAACAGTCAACCAGTTGTCATACAATTTAACTAGTCATTTCTGTCCATTACGATGAAGAATAAATAGCGGGGTATGCGACCCTGCTTTCCATTTTTATGGTAATTTGAATGCAGTCTGCCTGCATGTTAGTGGTTAATTTCACATTGGAAATCGGACTAGGGAGAAGTAATTCATCGATCGGGATGAAAATCCAACGGTTTGCGCACTGACACAACAAACTGACATAACAGTTCGGAACTGGTAACTTTAACTACTTAACGAGATTACAAGTGTGATCCTATTCCCAATATTAACCTGAAACTAGTCTCCTATTTCAATGGCGTTGTTATTTTACCACTAAACAAGCCGCAGCGATCAATGAATTGTGGAACTTGGAACCAGACCGGAAATCACCGGTCAGCTGTGGTTCGTTACTTGGTGAAATAAAAGCATCGTATGGTCAAAATCGGTCATTTGGGTTCACTCTAAGCACCCACTGGACAGAATGGGTCGATCAAACGGCTTGAAATCCGTATTCACGACGCTATCTAATACAAACACTATATATCCGATGAGAGAACCAACTTCCTCGAAAGTAAATGACCAGTTCCACTATTATTGCCGCTCATCAAGTATGCACACCTGGTACCGTTCTGCTTAATCATCTTCAAGACCTATGAAAAACAATAAACACGGGTCCACTCGCATGCTATCAAGAAAATGTCGTTACTTCGTCGATGTACAAATAATGCCTGTATTGCAGATGCTTACTTGGGAATGCGTGTCCCCGTTAGGAGAGAAATACGTGAGTAATTAACGAAAACCTTTCGACCAGTAATCGATATGGTCCTCAAAAGGGATCCATCATCCAGGAACAATTCTGGTGATCCAAATGAGATTGTAGTATCGAGAATCACAGTGTGTATGTCGTCCACTCGGAGGTACACTGCCAAGGCACACCACAGACTGAAGCAATTTGGGCTGAATGGTAGTGTGACCATTGTTTGAACCCTTACGAGTAAACTGACAATCTGGCTAAGGTAGCCTATGCAACACTTAGGTGTGCAAGCGTGCATAACATGTATATATATATATATATATATATATATATATATATATATATATATATATATATCCGAATCCCTCCTGCGATGGTCGGATTCCGGGAATGGGACCGATGGAAATTGAAGGTCGATCAGAATTTGCCAAGTCGAACATTCGGAAGACCTGGTGAAATGATTTCGTCAACCGTTTCCAATCGTGCACTAGTCGGGTACGGGTACCGTTCGAAGGTGACCATATTTAAGCCACGTTGGGATGAAAATTCAACTCAAGATAATAGTTGCGTTAAGGTGAACAGCTAAGTATTCATAATGTCCAGAGCAGGAAATCTTTCTCCGAACAATGAATAAGAAGACCATGTAGGCAAGTGCTGGATAACAGACCGGAGAGAACAAACTGAAAACTTCTCAGAAAAGAAATTTGGGTACTTGGGATGACCCATCAAAATGGGATGACAGAGGAGATGTGGGGAAACCAGTAGACATTACCTTTCCAAGTAGGATTTTAGAAGCGAATGAGCATGTGTATTCGCAATAAATGCTAACCCGAAAGCGTTAAACTCTATAGGGGAACTAGACAAACCTCGTTATGAGAAATGTGAGCTAAATTGCTTTTGGTCAGAGAAGTTATATGATCGCGCGGAACTGGCTATGTGAACATAAGGAAATAATTGGGCATAAAGCCTCTAACCTTTGTTGAATTCAGATATTCCCCGGTTTCGCAGCTAAGGTTGATGATTTCTGAGTCGCAATGATAGATGGGCTGCAAAAGTAGTCCATAAATTAGTTCAATTTGGACAAACAACCTTGAAACAACGCATTCCGTTCGCGGTTGAAAAAAGAACGGGGAGTAATAAAAGATCGAATCGAGAGTAGTAGGCTGACGAACTATACAGAAGAATACAGCTTTCGAATGCAAGAACCCCAGTGACTGCATTAATAAACCATAACACCCAATATCTCCAACCATTGTGCTTCGAAAGATCTCGTGGACCCTAACTCCACAATCTAACTGCAACCACACAGCACAGTCAGCTGATTACCGTCTCCATAACTTGTTCACATCTCATCGACTAGCCACCTCGAACCATCCTCCAACCATCCTCCAACCATTGCCTGCCTCGCCGAACGGTGTACGACGAGGCGGTCGCTCTCTGGGCAAGCACAAAACATGACTCAACCACCTTAACCTATTCTGATTCAGTGCTTATTCTAAAGACTGCACCTCAGGACCCAGGACCCAACGTCTAACCTCCGA
>LUCM01009829.1:13324-74042 GCA_008360955.1 Fasciolopsis buskii | reverse complement strand
CATAAGTGAAAGACACTTTTTCATCCTCCTGTTGTGTACTGGTTGTATAAGAGACAGATGGTAGACCGAATACGTGCGGAAAGCCTAATGATCAAGATTCGTAGCATGCAAAAGTAGTCACTGTGCGTCCCCTTCAGCCAGCGAATAAGTACGGTTACGTTGTTACAAACTCTATTAGCTCGATGCTTGTTGCCGGTTGATGAATTCATAAACTACCACACTGAAGAACGGAGGATGGAGAAGAAAAGTTCTAAAAAATATTAGTTTAACTTGAGAACTGAATGATATATAATTGGTTACGCACTGATCAAATGAACACATCGCTAACTGACCAGCACCACCATGACGTTGGGAGTCACATGATACATCTGCACGGCCTGCCGCGATTTATCACAATTGTGCTCGTGCGTTGGCTAATCGTCGATGCGGCCGGCTAACGAGCTCAATTGCTCGAGTTTTCGGTTATCCGAATGGTAATATAGTAGATTACATTCATTGCCCTAATAGATTCCAAAAAACAATACATTTCCACCAGTTCAACCATATTTTATTAGCAAGTGGAGGATTTTCCGGTGAAATTCATATTTAAATTGGAAATTTACTAGATAAGAAGGAAAAAATCAATTATTCGGACAAGTTATTTTGTTTGTTTCCCGTAACCACAAGAGTTAGGGTTGACAACCGTCGGCGTTCATTTTTCACCTCAAAGCAGTTGATCGATCCTGGTGGCTCACACACACGCACCTATACAACTGTGTAGGTCAAATGCACTGTTCCTAAAACGATTTTTGTTGGTTCTTGCCAAGCTTATTGGGATTTCACCCCATTCTTACTATTCACACTGAGCTACGCATTTACTATTCATTTCTTATCGGTCAAAAAATAAAGTTAAGAGTAACCTTCTACTTTGCTCATTTATTATTTAATAACTGTATCGTATTTCTGGGAGGAAATTACGACCATCGAAAGACTGCCGAACAGCAAGGGGGAGGGACTGGCAGTGAGTGGATTCGAACTCACGATCGCCACACCCAAACCCCGCGACGTCATCCAATTGGGCACCGCCTGTTACGTTACAGGACTCTGTCCGTTTACTGTCGCGTATTTAAGCGCTTCTTACTACGAATACAGCAACCTTTTCACCGCATTCTACATTCCTTTTCAGACCATACCGAAAGAGCGCGTGCTCCGAGGAAACACCGAATTTAACCTACCTAAAGATAACGTAATAATAGCTACTTGTGGGTATTATCACCCAGTTGTGCCCTTAAACCAAGTACTTTGGGAACCCTAGGTTTCTGGGTTCGTTGCTTTTGTTCAACCACGACAAATCGACTGGACACACACACGCCACTGACACATGCGTTACTGACCGGCGATGGTCAGACTCCATTGGGGGTGAATGAGCAAGTCAAAAGATTTACTACCACTGTCAGCCGATGTGCCAATCTGCGTTGAATCCAATAATTAGAGGAACCAAACAACTTTGCTATCACCGGTGGGATAAGTAGGCTAACAGTAGAGTAGTAAATAGTCAACTGACAAATAGACAGGCACGCAAATCGATGGATAGACAGACAAACGGACAAGTATTTTATACAGAAACGAAGGTAATAGGATAACAAGCATGCATTCGATAACTGTCTATTCCTCTCAGTGATTTCCGATCGGTGATCTGTGCATGCGTATGGTATAGACGCTTACCGTAACGCTGTTGAACTGCTGGCCTCTGTGGTGGTGATCGTGACGGCAGCACATGGCGTACATGTTGACTGCTTTATGCAAGCGGACAAGCATACATCAAGAGAACAGATTATGATTCACAATCGACTGCAATATCAGCGGGTTGTACTCGTTTGTTGCACATACACACACGAAGTTCAAGGGTGAATAAATGACTACAGTGGTGCTGATATTTCAACTAGTAATGGTGATGGTGGTGGCGGCGGCGAATGTGACAACGATAAGAGTAGTGGTACAGGGTGGAGATTGGTGACAAGCGAGTCGATACTAAAATGGCCAACTGAGTGTGCCATTGATTAACGGATCAATCAATCGACTGGTCGGTCGGGCAAGGAGTCATGCGTGCAAGTGTCAAGCTAAACAACGAGGATGAGACTGTAGTGGCAACACTTCCATACTCCCGACCACTATTTCCCTGGCTAAAAAGTTTTGGGTCCTTGAAGTAGGTGAGTGAAAAGCTCAATTACTTAAATCCGTTCGCTCATCTTTCAGTTACCACGGAAAATGGAAACTAATACCGATGCAAATTATCTTAGCCCCTTGGTTTCTAGCAACTGGGCAAGTTTATAGTGAGTGGAAGGATCGTTTCGTTTTCTAACGGTGACGCAACTCCTGGGAACGACGTCTACGAGGTTCTGGTACATCGCACTACCACGAAAGGGCTATTTCCGAAACGATCGATCTGCACCCATCCTAGGGGGTTTGTATATGTGCATACAATAAGCAGTTTACGTGAAAAACCGGCCTAGATTTCAACCATCTTTTGCCAGGATAGATTATTATCGTATGATCAAACACTTAGGAGGACCTAAAAGTTAGGGAAGAGCAATAATCTAGCAAGGCTGAGTAAGCTACTATCATGGACCATGTGGAATGTTACAACATCGGCGGGGGGGGGGGGTGAATCGAACTGTTCTTTTCCAAATGGAGTGCAACATACACGGAATAACCAAAGATGCTGATCAAGATCCGTTTATTGTGTTATTCTTTGTTTAGATCTATTTGTGAAAAGTCGTTGACCCCAAAAGAATTCAAACACACACGCATGGGCGCTACCGAAAACCAGCGAAACATCATTCGACGCTTACGTGGTGTAGAGGACATGTGATACTGAAACGTGAGTGGTGTCGTGCGTGGTTTCGAACCTTGTCACGATTGAAGGTTTGTTTTTTATTTAGATCTTTTTGTTTTACGTGCAAAAATCTTCCGAAACTAAATTATAATTAAAGGATGCTGGTTGATTCACTGGAAAACGTTGCACTGGAAGTCTAGTTACGATCTCATGTCCATGCGTAATGTGGGCGACTGACCATTGCTCCTTCACGTATTCACCCTAGACTAGCACCATAGCTGGCAGGGCACACGCGGTACGAGAGCTCGGCACTGTATCCGTGCTTGGGTTCGAATCTGGCCCAGATCGAAAACTTCACCTTTGGATCATTTATGTAGGGGAATTGACTGAATCAATGAGTTATGGTTGACGCAGGGGAAGGGGTCATAATGAAGAGAATGGAAAAAGCAAGCTGGTCTTCCTAGAATTCATGGAAACTCAATGTGATATACTTTGTCTCTAATTTCGTGAATAAAATCTACTGGTTAAAATGATGAATTGATTAAGTTAGTGCTGTTCCCCCAGTGAAATGAAGCCATATTTTGCAAGGAACATCGGAAAAGAAACTTTTATTTATTCTGTTAATTAGTTTCGAACTCAAAGTAAAGTATTTAAACGGTTCATGGTACCACCATGCCCGCTTCTGGTGCACACTTCACCCAAATATGCGTGAAAATAGGGACCGAAAACGGTGACTAGCTGAGAAAATTGGCGGTTGAATCGGTTATATACTGAGGACAGTGTGACCCGTTCTTTTTACTAAAAATTGTGTCAAGATGTGAACAACCTGGAATGTGAATGGCACTCTGTTGATGAAGAACTTTGTCGAAATAATAGGGATGTTAATCTCAAAAGGTGTACCAAGTTTAAGAAAGGAAACGCCCAATTCACTCATTTCTAACTTGCTTCAGTCGCGTAAAGATAAAGTGGTAGGGTAATTTGAATCGATAGCAGTATTTTCCAATATCAGCCATAGTTTTTTGCCAAATGATAAGCAAAGGAGACTACGTAGTTGAGATTTCCACTTGCGTGATTCAGTAATACCAACAATTGACTGTTAGATTCCATCCAGGAAAAGAGAGATATTACGGAAACCTAGGCCTCGATGAACGGAAAGATTTTACAAGTTGACACGGCAAAACCTGAAGTACGAAGAAACAAGGAACGATGAGTAATTAAAAGACCGAATTAATTTGCTCGTAATTATAAGACATGTCCTATCTGATACGATGATAACAATGGAAGTGGCGTCTAACCACAGAGTACCTAGTGACATCAAGAGAACAAGGAACAAACGATATCCCCCGTGCCTCAACCAGTGAATTCGGGATGATCGAATACGAGCCGACCAATGAGGAAACAATGGTATACAGTCATACAAAAGCCAATAGCGATAAGAGCGCTATATGACTCAAGACTGACGACAAATATACCGTTGAGAGGACCCCCGACAAATTGTGCTACCCGTTGGTTTATCCTAGATTCGACCCATAATTCTGGCACGGCATACGTCGCGTACTTAGTTTTTTTAAATCTTTTACTTTTTTTAGTAAAACTACGGAGTACATCATTTTCAGGTAACAATTGCCCACCAACTGACGGCTTCCAAGCGGGAATGCGGGACGACGGTGAGTAGACTCAAACCGGCGACCAATCAGATAGAACGCCATGATGCCGACCGACTGAACATTCTCAATGTACATACTACTGATGAATCCTAACTGGAATTAAACAGCTTTAGAGTTATTTCAGGGTTTACATTTTAGGACATACATTGAATGCTGAATTAGTGCCGGATCAGATTAAATATTTTATTATTCGGAAAACAACGAGTTTGTGTCTTCATATCAAGCTTCGAGCATCAGTGTAGTGGACCTAACAACTCATAAACTCCTGGGTCCCCTACGTTATCGAGAAGGCGCGCGAGGGAGAGAATGGTCACTGACCCACGTTCCTTACATTCGAATAGGGTAGTTACTTTGATTTTCCCTTGGCTCCATCATACTGATCGGCGGTTATCAAACGGCCTTCATAGTGCCACCAATCTGGTTCTGCATCCGGCTAGAATTGCTGTACCACTGCTTCAGCACGAACAGTCAAAGTAATCAGCGTTTGAAGAACAAATAAAAGTTATCGGACAATGGTAGACAGCCAGTGAACATCACGAACCTTCCCACCACCGCGCAGCTTGTTCAGTTGACAGCCTTCAACTCGCCTTGCCTCCTTCTAGAAATTGATGTGCCTTCTAGTTTTATTAGTAAAGGAATTAAAGGATAGAAGCGAAAAAGTTTACATAAATAAACATGAAAGGGTTGGGATTATCAGATTCCTTAAATAAGATAGCAACCACCTACGGTACGCAGTGGGATTCAAATTCGCCCACAAAAAGACGGAGGCAAGTGTAAAAAGCAAACAACTAATCTAAGAATAGCACGGTTCAACCTTCAAAAGTTTCCTAAACACGCTTCGTTCCAACAGAGAAATGACTCACTGTCTGAGTGGGTCAATTAAACTGCCTCACTGAAGTCACGTGATCAAATGTGTCGCACTCTGGCAGCCTGCTACCTCAGAATCTAACATTCGGTGTTAGAAAAATTGCGCCAGTTTAATAATATAAATCAAAATCTGGCACAGAACTGAATGAAAGTAGGGTACTGCAGTCGGTCCAATCAGATAAGCAGAAATCCTTCAAATATATCATGCTTCAAACACCGAAATCTGGGAATTACGTCAGAAATATAAAGCTTGCCTATCATTTTTGTTTTTTTATTAATAATTAATCTGCCTCCAAACCAGATCAGTTGGGGGAAATCTCGCACTGAGAAACAAAGTTGTTCACGACCAATGAAAATCGAATGCTCCAAAATTAAAGATAAAGAAGCTTGATTTTTAGCCTACATATCATAGAACAATTTCTCGGAGCCGCTGCCCTGAAATTCCCCCCACTTTCGAACGCGCATGTTACTGTTCAGACACCAGCGACGACTTCGTAAAAAAGGGACTTTAATAACCAGTATATGCGCATCCTCACAAGCTGTCCTATTGATACCCATATTAGGCTTATCTCTATTCGCTTTCGACAAAAAGTAAACCTAAAAGCAGTATGATTCGTTCTCACCAGGACTGAAAATGAGCTGTAAGAAAGAGAGTAACAGAACAAGCACTACTCGAGCTTCAGGCAGCCATCAGTATGCGAGAGTACTAAGAAGATAAGTTGCTTCAATGCTAGGTTGAGGAGGACGTATACGAACGTTCGTTGGAAAATGAGTTTTTCAGTTTCCTATATGTGATATTTGTGGCAGAACATTCAAAGAATCGGGAAATAGATAACTGCAAGTGGTCGAGAAAGCATATCAAAAATGAACATTTTGTTCCGCGCGATTGTATTCCCCTGTAATTACAATCAAATTAGCATGAGCGAAGCCCTGACATATGGCAGTTTCATCGACCATATATGGTAATCCTTTCCATCGGAATGATGCCCACTGGACACTTAGCAATGTAGTCGCGACAATCGGGGAGTTGATAATCGCAGACCAAATCGATGGTCGATCGGATACTAGTGAATAAGAATTATCAAGTAATTCCCATCAGAAATTAAACATTTCATGAGGTCTATTTTTGTTCAAATGTATCACTCTTTCTCGATTCAGCTCCATTATCCACATGTACTGTGAAGTTCCCATTGGACACATTTTTTCGACACTGTTCGTTCTAGACCCCAAAACAAAAGTTACGTAAACTCCTGTCATTTCCCAAATCAGTTCAGAACTATGACAAAACTACATGGAACCGTCTTTTCACAGACTTACTCAAATCTATTTTACACAATTCTGAAACGTGATCCATCTTCAAAAGGCACGCATGCACACCGTAAGGTACACTGATCACCTGTGTATTGGTTTACAACATGCAAGCAGGTGTACGCTTGCCAGGTCTTGTGAAAGAGAGACACACTCCCGTCTGAGTCGTGAATAATGTGAGTGTTGGCATTACCCCCTCCCCACCAACCCAGTCACACGAGAAGGGCTACAACCATCATTTTTGGTGAATTTAATTGGGAATCAGGTAGAAAATTGGGACGTGAAGTTTTATTGCTTAGTATTTACCACAAAGAAATTAAGAACGGGGCGGAAAAAAGTACCGCAAATCTGTGGTCTTGTTCAGCTAGCCCAGGTTAATATGATCTAGACTGTCAACTTTATTTCAAAATCCTAAGTCATACTTTAGCCCCACGATCTGGGAGAATCCAGAGGACATTCCTGTTAACAGACATTTCCATTTCAGAGCAACCAGTGGTTTATACTTCGGTTCGGGTACTCACATTTCCATGCAGCCTTCGGATTGCATAGAATGCCTGAGATATTCATCTCTCTGTTGATAGGTGGGCTGCATAGAGGCCACACTGACAGTGTGAAATCGCAGAATTAACACTCATCTTCTAATTACGCAATTTATGAACTGCGGCATTATTTTGCTGGAATGCAACCGTCGTCTGACTATACAGTGTCATTATCGACAAAAGATAATGTCTAAGTAAGCGGGACTCACGGAATCCCAGGCCAAAGTCATAAGAATATATCTATCTTGGTCTGGGGTTGGGATGACCCCCACCTTACCTTTTACTTACCCTATGATGATGCCATCTTGCAAAAGCAACGCAATAGACGTTGATGGGATGACCAACAGTCAAAACGTGGCCACTTAATCTCCCCGGATGGTAAAACCCACTTTGATGTTTTACAAAATCAAAGGGCAAAAATCAAGTGCTAAATGCATTAACTTTTCAAGTTCTCATACGACACGGGGTACCGTAGCCTTGTTTGTTATTAAGGTACTATGGCACGAGCATCACCAGGCCTGAGTTCCAGCAAGACCTAAAGACGAAGTTGCATGCTAACTGGCAAGTCCCTGGGTTCCGGACAGTATTGGCCAGTCGTGGATAAAGTAAGCATAGACTTGCGGAATAAGAGGCAGCGGACGAACAGCTTAAGTGCCGAGGGCGCGATGGGCTTCCACCTGGCAAACGTTCTCACCGGAAAATCCCACAAACCTTCTGGCTGTACTATGACGTGGCGAGTGTGGCCCGTAAATTAAACGGGGTTATTTCCCCTTGCCATGTTCCACCAACCGGTTAGCCTTATCAGAAGAGGCGCATGAGTTGATCAGCTTGTCACCGGGTAATCTGGAACACCGCTGCTGCCTTGTAGATAATACCTGGTTGGCTAGAATTAAACTCTTGAATAATCAGGCTTACGGTGGACTGGGCAACTGAGTAGTATATCATCCCACAGAGGAACAATATAAAACGGACGATCAGTGATGTGAAAGAGAAGCCTATGTGGTAAGTCCTACACAAACATCTTTTTTGCCTCTATCTTTCACATCATTTTTGCTTTTTCCCCGCATGGTTCCGATGATATGAGACCTCTAAACAGACAGGGGGGAATATACGAACCACACTTTTCACCATCCTATCGAACTTCACCAATACTCGCTGATTATCAAATACAAATTTGCAAGCTTTAGTATAAATATCATGTACGGAAAGCAAATGTCTCATCAGATATCCCGTGTATCAGATCCGATAAAACATGCACTCGCGATCGTTAGATTGCAAAGTAATCAATACCCATAGCGTAAACTACCTTATAAGAGATAGATAAAAGCTTGAATCAATCAATGGAGAACACCGAATTCCTGACATCAATCGCATTACTATTTGACAGTTCGAGGTCAAATGAGCCAATACGGTAATCAGCGATGATTCTTAAACTATCCTTTCAGCGAAAATGAGATGACCAATCGGTTACGCGGGAATGGCCAAGGGGGCCAGGCTTCTATCATCCCGAAAAAGTGAGAGTACCGAACCCCAGATTTACTGGCCAATTTAGTGGCAGGCGGCAATCCACTCTCGACCGATTCGCAATCCACACCGGTCTGATTGAGATCGTACGTAGTTCCGTTCCCCTCCAGTTTTCAGGATCAGTTTTATCCAGTCCCCTTTCATTAGCAGGATGAACCCAGACGTGTGCATCCCTTCTACCACACTCGTGACAAAAAAAAGAACACTGCATGAGGAGTGGAAATTTTAACAGTATACCTTTTAAAGTTGCCTACACAAGACTTATGGACAGTAGCGTTGTCATTATTGTTGATTCGCCGGATCAAAAGATCCACAAAACATGAGAGGGAATAAGTGAATGAAAGTTAAGATTTTCCCATTCATTAAACAAGCAAAATGAACAGCGTGAGAGTCCCACAGAAGTCGTTATCCCAGTGCTAAATCCACAAAGCGATTCTGACAAACCGACAATAACCGATGAATAGACTTTGTTGACTACGTGTGATCTACAATATTCGCCTAAAATCGATCGTTGGAGTGGTGATAGTACAGAAATGATTCACGTTCCACCAAATTTTCAACAGCATGTGTGAACTGAGAGTAAAAAGCAAACTTTTCAGATTAACGCAGACGGGAAAGAATGTCAAAGAAACTGACTCGTCGCTTTTTTTGTTACTTTAGTCAGAAGACTTAGTAAAAAATCACTTTGTGAATAAAAAAATAAAATTGCAGGTTATTTGTATACCATGTTGTTGAACACCCACGAGGTCTCTCGTGTGGTGCTGGAAACTCGCAACTGGTTCCTTGTTTTAAAGTGTTTTTGCACGTCTCTGGAAGATAACTGTCGATGCGGAATAGGACCTAGGAAAAACCGTACTTGGTGGGAGGGAGAAAAAACGAAGTCTAAACTGATCTCTCGGAATAAGTGAGGTAAATTGAAGGATTCAGAAGAAACTCAGAGGAAATTAGTGAGTCGGGAATCACCTCGCCCCACCTGCACACACACACACATTCACCTCCCCTGCGACTTGTTTAACGAAATATCCATGCACTTATTGGACTCATCTAGGACCAGAGTGATAGTTCCGGTAAGCAATTCGTAACTTCCAGAAAAGCCACGAATTCAGAATTTCTCCGGGTGGCTCCCGGCTGCTAGTCATCAGAGAAACCGCTCTGCCACGCTAGAATCTACAGCCTAAAAGACATCCCCCTCGCGGGTTGGCCAAAATCTCATTGGAACAATTGGTATAAGATTTCTTACCCAGTGTAATCAAAGGCAACGGGCTCGCTGAGATTCGTGCATAATATTTGTCGCATTCAGGCTCGGCGATCGATATGACCACGAAACATAAAGATGTTAGGTTATGCACGACTCGAAAGAATGCACAGCACGTGCACTGATGAAGCTGGCACAAGGTTTTCGAAGGCATTCGACCAACTGAGGGTTCCGGAGTCAGTAGCCCTTTCAGCGTAAGCATCACGGCGTCTTCTATCTGATGTCTCAAACGGAATCAAAACGTTTGACCGAAGTTGAGGCCGCATTTGACAAACAATATATATATATATATCGGAAACCACGACCGAAAATTCGAGTGACAGAACCAGATAAGACCTCGCTAAGGCAACGAGCCAGGCGACAGCCAGTTGCCGCCTGCCACCAAGGTAACCGGCAGATCTGGGGTTCGAACCTCCGACCTTTGTGCTGAGAGATGCTCAATCCATTTGATAAATGGCAAAAAACGACTAAATGGTTTGTATCCTCTTCACTTTGATTTTGGCTAAGCCAGTCAGTTAACCACTTTGTGAATCCGGGGTAAATTCTGTCGTCTGTCAGTGAGGATATGGGCAAAAATTTCATCCACCCACGCAAACTTACACAATATGCACAGAAAGCCACCACTTCGGGATGTTGGTGAAACTTAGTGGGAACATAACTCAAGTGAAGATCTGAACAGCCTAGTTCTACGTGGAGATGAACTAGGGGCTTCTAGGTGATCAGTTACTTGTTCATCCAAATTTTCGTATAATTTGTTTAAAAACAGCTAAGTAATATGACAACTTTTGCTCAATGTGCTCCGCAAGGAGTCAACAGCGCTTATGGGAACCGGGCGAGCCAACAGAACTGAGAAGTTTCGTATTACTTTTGTGTAAATGGTATGGCGACTTAACGAGACAGACTGTCCCAGTGAGGAGTGACCACGTGACTTAGAAGTGACTCGTTACCCACCTCTCACTACTATTATTAGTCGAATAAGCATGCACTGATCGGCTTTCTTGTATGCTTCACTGAATCACCGAGTCTAGACTAGTAATTGCTGCATCGTTGATTTCTTATTCGGGATTTTAGGGGAAAATGTGATAATGCTGTTGTTTGATTAGGACTGTCTCAGTCTCGGCAATTCTTTACACTTATTTGATTGCTGTTCAGCCTTGTTCAGTCGGAAATGATGATTTGTAGTGGCGGGAGGAGAGAAAAGGAGGGGTTTTTTCTTAAAAATCAAACATTGGCATAATTTGTAATTAGATCAAACGACTGCGAACAAATTCTCCCGGAGAGTGGGTGACTGTCGCGACAGGAGTGAATTTCGGCGGGAACGGCCCGGTGAGGTGAACGAAGAAACCAAACACTGTGCTGAGTCGGGAGATTTCGATGGGGATTGTTGTCGCGTCATGAGTGGTGTAAAACGTTGTTACCAGGTCAGATTGTGAAGACTTAGTGATGTGAAAAGTGTGATTGGTCATGTGTGGAATGCAGACAGATAGTGAGCCAGAAGTAGGAGAGTAAAAGCGAGTTAACACTATCGAGTGAATTTACATGGTTATTAAGTCCTTGGGATGTTTGTGAACTAGGCCGAATCCGTGCTAAAGTATGGACACTAAGCATGTGCGCAGACGAAAACCAGTGGGATTTGAAAGGGAACAGAATGGAATCGAGCTTCAGTGAACAGCTCTGTTGCGCTCCACCGTCGATAGTGGAAACATCACACACGGCACAACCGATAATTATTTCTCCCGATTTTGCAGACTCCCCAGCCAATTAGCTTACTGGACGATTTGGATATCGATCATTCCAATTACTATTTAGAGTCCGGAAGGCAAACCGACTAAGTTTGTTTTGGCACTGTGCGCTAAGTTGGACCAAATTGATCAGGGTGAATCGGCAATCTTATAAATAGGCAAGACGCTGACCGGCACATCACGCCTCGGGAAAACGAGGCAGGGCAGATGACGATTTCAATGAATTTTGTTTTGTCCACTGCAAAGAGGATTAAGACGGGAGCACTGATTTCGAGGATTTTGGTTCAACCGCTTATATATGTTCAGCTTTAGTTTATCCACAATATGTTTCGGTTCATTTTTTCAAATGAGGAATGCCTACACCCGTCGAAGAAATCTGGCGATCCCCACAAATGCGACTCATTCAAGCATCAGGGTACCAGTCGGTTCAAATCTGGTGAAAATGTGGCTCGGGCATCAAGATACTACTGACATTGAGACGCAAGTGCAAGTTTAAGGCAGGCAGTAAGTAAAAGCAACAGAAAAGATTTCGAATGCAAGGAAAGAATTGGCTGCGGTATCTAGCCCAATTTCTTAGTGTCCCTAACTGTCGCGCAGCAGGATCACGTGGATCCAACCACTCAATCAAATGGTCATCAGGCTCGCGTGGAAAACTTTCCAGTTAAACTGGGAACAAAACGCTGTGGTTGGTTGTTTGGATTTATTACAATTCGTGTGTCAACCGACCTCACCCGTGAGTGGTCAACTCTTTTAACTCTGGCCGCGGTATGACGCACAAATGAGCCTTGCCCCTGTTTTATTCACCCCTGTTAAGATCGGACATTTGATCTGACTTACCCACTAAGCTAGAAATTTCCTTTGTCCGCATGGACGGCAGCCAGAATACTAGACAGCTCGGAGAAAAAATACTGAACCTTAGGACCAAGTGATGAAGTAGACCATCCACAAGGCTATTTTTTAATTCGATGAGTAATACCCTTTGCAGACTCAATGCGATTCACAACAGGAAAGTGATGGATAGAATGCCGTCATTGCCTACTAAAAAATGATTCCCATCAATTTGCATAACATACGGTGATAACTCTGAACCGAGTGCAGTAAGCAGGGTGATTTTAACAGGATAAACGTCCAAGCATGCATACAAACATATATACGCGCATGCATCAGAAACTAAATTGAAGGAGGATCAAGTTCTAGGTTTTGCGGAATCGGTGTCCCCTGTGGAAAAAGTAATGAACATGGAAACGAGAAACTCGAAGAGAAGGTTGCGTGGCCCGTGGACCATTCGTGTTGGACACCCATCGTTCTGTGTGAAACGACCATCCACGTGCTGACAAAGTCATTACAAATGATAAGTTCAATGGTCTAAAACGGCCCGCTTGTCCTTAGGGCTCCGGGCAAGAATCATGGTGCTAGTGCAGTCCGGGGAAGGATTGTCTTGCGAGTGGCATTGGCCCATGCTCACGGGAGCGTCACTTGAACCATATAGTAACTGTTCCCCACAACCCATTGAAGTATGAATTAGAACGAATTAGGCTTCCGACACGGAAAAAATAAGTCGGAAGAGGATCGAACGTGTTCAACAAACGCTGCCGGTTTGAACAACACTCACCCGACTCGCCCAGAGATAGACCAGACAACAGAATTAAGAGAACTCCACCTCATCCTACGCGTTTCTCCAAACACCGAATCCGAATCGGACTTCCCATCGACCAAAAACCCTAGCCAGTTGAACTAATTTTTTGTGTCCATGGCTGAAAGACTACCAATTCTCTCTCCTACCCTCCCCGATTCAACTCCAATTTGTTCCCTTGCACGTGACTTGACAACACAGACTATCGCGTAGTTCAATGTTTGTGTTTGAGTGCGTTCGGAAACTCAGGTTCGTGGAACTACGATGAACGAACACGGGACATCCTCGTTGGTCAGGCAGTGGGCCATTCAATCACTCAGTCCGTACTCATCCATCTAACTGTCAAGGAGAAATGGGTACGATGATTACATCATAAGCATCGACACCGTTAGATGTCACCGTGCGCTCCTAAGCAATACTAGCCCGGGAAAAAACAAATTTGAGGTGCGGGCAGCAAGGGAGCGAAAATTACTTGTCGGCTTTTTTGGTTTGAGCAAGTAGTCTAAGGGGATGTGTTACACATCTGATGAGTTATATGCGCACGCAAACGACACGTAAGCACACAAGTACGAAGGTTTGTAGTACCGGATACAATCTCATCTGGGCGACAAATTACACACACACGTACCTACATACACACACACACACACACACTTGCACATACAAAGCTGCATGCATTCGTGCAGGTGAAAGCACCACTCAGCGAGTCGCTAGTGCACGCATACACACACGCACGCACTCTTGCTGGACCACGTCATCACGGTTTGCACGAGCCCATTCATTTTCTTTTTATTGCTTCTGAACAGCCCGAACAGACACAAATCATAGGCGACACTGTAACAATATCACCAAGGCTAACGTAGTCAGGTTCACACATGTCTGATTCAGAAGACTATTAGAGCCCGCCCCAAAAAGTCAAACTCACCTGCTTCGCGGAGTTAGCCGCGAATGCAACCGCAGCAGTGGCCAATGTATTGAGGCTATTAAAAGCCTCGCTCGAGGAGGACGAGGAGGTTAAGGGCGAGGATAGAGAAGAAGGCACACTGGGTCCGCTGGAGCCGCTGCCTGCGTTAAATAGATCCCCACTCGTCACTACCAGACGATTAAGGCCCGTACTTGACAGGCCAGGGTCGAGGGAGAACGCCTGTCCATGGCCGGATGGTGTGATTAGTAAAGTGGAGGACGGTAGTACAATCGTGTTAGACATTGCATTGGGAACGGATTTAGCCACGTTTAGTATGGGAGGCACAGTGATCACAGATGGAACCGTGGCTTTGGACACGCCCAGTGACATAACAATCGGCGCAGTCTGGTTGGCAAACAGAGCTGTCTCGGCCGTGGACGAAGGGACTAAAGATGATCCGCATAGTTGCGACGCCGTCGCCAGAAAGCTGAGCTTATCCGGTGAAGTGGTAAGCGATTCACGTTGTTGCAACCGCTTGAGAGTTTGCTGGAGATTTTCGATGCTGGTTGGGGTTAACTTTTGCAAAAACCGTAAACAATCCTCTTCATTCAAGTGAATCGAGCTATTCTGTACCGCGAGTGGATCTGTGTTCTCCGTTGCGCCGCTCATGTTGCCGTTAGTAATGTATTCCAAAGAACAATCAAGAGAGCATTTTGGCGAAGTTAGTTCAAAACGCAGACAGGTATCAAGCCTTACTTATACACAGGCTCCACCAGGACGACATGATGGTGAAATAGTACTCTCATAGGTAAACCAACCGGCCAGCAAGCCGCACGAACTGATATTCAGGCCCAGTTGGGCGGTAGAACAAAAACCATTCCTACCTATTCTCAGGCGGTGAATGTCGGCTCTAAATGTTAGCCAATAGACGTAGCGTGGTCTGCTGGCCAATAGCAAAGAAGCGTGATTGGTTTGACCAAGTGCACGCGCGCAATTGTCACGACTTCTCTGACTGTGCGTGGGCTCTTACGTAATGGTGTTCGTCATTAGACGTGTCTGGCTCACTACACCGGCACTGTTGATGTACGGTTGATTGAGCACTGATTGGCCCACACTAACGATGCGTGTGTGTGTTCGATCTTATGCGCTCCAAGGTCATTCGGCTGACAGACCACCACTGGGTCAGCGTGAACTGGGCGCTACGAGGCGGGGCGTGGCGTGGCATAGCGTGGCGTAGCGTGCTGACTCCGCCATTGCGTTAATGCGAGCGCGTCGCACTGCATGTGCATGTCGTGTGTGTGTACGTCTAGTAGTACATAGGTCTACGTGAGCGTGAAAATAAGGTGTATGCACCAAAAAACGCGTGGACAGTTGTTCGCATCCGGTGACGTGTGTAAGTCGTGTCAGGGTGTACGGTCCTGGGCTTCCTGAAGCGGATGAAGGCGGCATAGTTGGGACTATTGAAATGTGCCAGTCTATCGGAAATCCGCATTCGTTTTTTGTGCGCCCCAAGTGATCTCGACGATCACCTATTTATGTGCACGTTTACCCGGAGCCGTTTAGCAATACGCGGTTGGTTGACCCTCTCCGAAGCAGTACCAAGCACAGGTTTGACAAGCCCTCATTTGACTAACAAGTACACAGAAAGAGGGAGTTCAATAACCAGTGTACAAGCCATTTGTAGTCGGAAAACGGAGGATAACTGACAGCACACCGCTTGGTCCCGGCATGGTCTGTCTCGAAACCAATTGTGAAGTATTTCGGAGGTGCACTCGGTATTTCTGAATATCCCCAACAGACATGTACGTAATGAAAGGAGTCTACACGCGGTTTTGATGTGTTTTTGTCGCATATCTGGCCTCAGGATCCCGGCCTATCGATTTGTGCTTATTGGTTTGTGCTACGGACTATAGTCGATGGGTAGTATACTCGGTGGTTGGATTGCTTAGGTGACGTAAAAAATCACCTGAGTGAGGTACATTACTGACCATGAGTCATGCTTAAATCAAGATCACTGACTTAATGTTGCTTCAGGTATCAAGGAAATCCCCACAAATTAAACATTGTACTGCAGTTAATGAAGATTATCAACCAGGGCGACTACTCTGGCATCAGGTTCCGGTACGTTCCCGTGTGTTCAGAGTTCACATGTGGTTGGGTCGTGGTTTTGGTTACATACTTCAGAACCACGGGTTTCTCAGCCGGCTTAAAATCTGTTGACTGTTGTCTGGCAGCTATTGGTGTAGTGGGCAAAGGAATTATGCAGTACTCACACAGCACGTGTTTCCCGTGACGTCAAGGTAAAACTGGAGACATGTACAAGGGAGGATCTGAGCCTACGCGCTTCGAGCAGGTCATGTGATTGCGGCGCTCGCTTGTTCAGAATTGCATTCGGTAAAAATTTCAAGTGTCCAGAGCGCCCTAAAATGCTCCATTCCCAGAGCGTCGGTTGCGTGCTTGGATCAATTTCACTGAGTGTGAAACGAACGGGTTTAAAATTCTTTTTACCGAAATAGATAGGGGTGGCGCGTACAGAGTCAGATGCATGTAAGGTGCTCCGGTCGCAATTGTCAGGAGGCCCGGCAGCTTCGGATACAGAAACAGGTGGTTTTGTGAAAGAATCTTCAGTCCCACAGTCCTAATCGAGAGTTGCTGCTTTCAACCGTTTACTACTTACGATGTTTGTGTAGCCACCTCTGACAATGATGATATATTTGTCGCGCCGGGAAATAACGCGGAATGGGTCTTAGTATGCGTGATGAAAAGAAGGTTTCGCAAAATGGCCACGAACAAAAACATGTATGCATGCTTAATCTTTTGGAGTGTAAAGGGGACCGGTCGTCGGGACCCTAAGGGTTTTCATGTATGACTGCAAATGACTGAAAAACAGGACGAGTCAGCGACAGCAGCACTGTCACAGAACTCATCAGGTAGCTTCAGGGATGTGCAAAAATACCATTTCCGATGGACAAAAACCAAATTGTTCCTTTACACTGATGTGGAAGTATGACATAGGCAACGGAAGGGCATCGGTCTATTTAATCGCGGAAGAAGTGGCGGTGAAAGAAGCATTTAATTGCCTGAGAAACCTCCCTATTAATCCACTGGATGAAGAGTGGCATGGAGTCGTGCGGATATGTTTAATTCCAAGCGGCGTGGAAAAATCAGTGAACAACTTGGATTGCAATTTTGCGCCTCCGTCGATGTTGGCCATCGAAGGACCATCTGATGTGGAAATCTAGTGGTGTAAAAAAGCTTTGGAAACTGTTTCACTGGTTTTCGCTCACCAGCGGCCAACTACCCCGGGTTGATTTTCGTGGCTGTGACTTGGGTTGAAATGGACCCAGATTTCTTCTCCGAAATCACGGTTGCTTGCAAAATTCACAAAGGTTTATCCATCCATGCCATCGCGTCACAGAATTCGCACATGGTTTGCTCGGTTCAGGGGTGCGTTGTCCAATAGGGTGTACCTATTCCAATTGAGGTTATTAACTGATGACTAGAGACTATGAAACAATAGTTAGGGCGCTAACAAATGGCGACCGGAGACAGCTATATTGACTTGGAACAAGCGGTGCTCTTTCTCATCCTATCGGTTGGAGGGATCAGAAGAGCAAGCCGGTGTGCCAGGAACCGAGTAGGGTCCGGTCAGGCTTCGCAGTGAATTTAACGAGAAGAAGAGCTGTCACCCTAAACTGCAGTCACTTGATAAATGTATCTAAGATGGCAGAATAATGCCAACACAGGCTAGTCATTTTATCGAATTCTATACACTCAAATTTGATCTCAACTTATGACTAATCAATTGGGCCAGATTGTTGATCGAGGGAGCATTCCATTCGTGGATCCTGCAGAGTTTCGGATAAATCGACAACGGGATATTTAGTTCACTTTGGGAAGCAGGTCAGGTGGAACGGATTACCAGTCACTAAGTTCTTCACCATACATTGTGATTGCAAAATACATAGCGATTAAGCATACGAATGCAGCAGAATTTTCATTTCGACAAATAATAGTCATAATTTGTTTTTGGTTGCTACTCCGGACTCTCAATAATCGTGCTGGCATTACTGTACTGTTTTGCGCACTTTCTGTGATGGTTATTCGTACCAGTTAAGTTGATGAACTAGCAACAATGACGTTACTGCGAAAAAACGACAAATGTGAAACCCCAAATCATTTTCTTTTCACATCTAATCATATTTATATGACGGGCGATAAAAGAATATCAGATATATGGAAAACGATAAGATACGCCTAACCAATCGTACAATCCGATTTTCTTCGTTTTCCATCGACAAGGCTTACTCTCATTCTTTGGAATACTTGCAGGTCATTTCGGAACTTGTTCATGTTCACAGCCATTGTTGCCACGCCCCTGACTTGCTCCGATCTGATTCTCGATTCAGAACTCTCTAATCAGACGCGATCATTTTTTTGGAACCCATGATGCATTTGATCTTCGGTAAAATCCATTTCCTCTCTCTCCAGCTTAGTCTCTTCTCCCATCCTCTTTGCTCCTCTTCTTCTCCGTTTTTTCCTCTTCTTCTTCTTCATGACTAGCACTCTTTTCAAAGCTTATATGCAAGCTGATTTGCCGAACTAATTACAGATATGAACGTCTGATACACCATCATTGTGGTATGCGTGACTCCAGTTTATACGATTTCTTGCTGATCATACGAACGGCGATAGGCATTAGCCAGCCGGAAGTTCCGTAGTCAAAATGTAGAGATCCCAAACAACGGAAGTCAACCTTGATCGACCAAACGGTAATCTGCCCAGAAGTTCGCATATACATAGCTATATATATATATATATAAACTTTTGTAATTAAACTTTTAATTAGAATAAAGCAGTCACGGCCTTTCTTTACACCAATCTGAAAGCATGGATTGTACACTTGAGAGTTACTTCGCCTCATCCAGTAAGCCAAATCGATTTAAAAATTACAAAGACTTTCGTCGTTAAAATTCTTCGAATTAACTGTTTTGTCCTGAAATATTGCAAGAACCAAATATTTCATAAAGCAAAAAAGCTGATGAATAAATATGGCCCATATTCTAGCTGTTTAAGTTTGCACACAATGATACATTTTAACAGATATCTTTGACGACAAAAAACGATGTTAGAGTTGGGCCCTGTTTATCACCCCAACCACTCCATGCACCGACACCGGAAACGGAACCAGTATCACCAAGAACAACGGTGGGGCAAGTAATCCAAGAAACTAAATATTTCTGGCTAATTCCCATTCCCGCAAGAGCGCAGGTTAAGTTTATTGGGTTGAGAGGCAAAAAATCTCAACCACATGCGTACGGTTGAGTAAAACTCAGTTGACCCGAATGATTGATTGTCTCTGAAAGCGTTTAGACCGAGTCATAAGTATTTCCAGGCGATCGAACAGGATGATTAGATCACAGGATTTTACTAAAGAAACCGACCAGGTCAGTGAACGCTTTGACGCTTACTTGTGCACTTGGTGGGAAACTACCTTATTCAATAAATTTCGGTCCGGAATTTCCGAGCGAAGACAGAAAACTAGCAATGTTTGAGGACAGTTGGCAAATTCAAGAGGCTGAAAGCGGTCAGTACCAAACCTGCATCATATCAGATTCTGTGAAAGCATTCGAATCAACTGGTTGCAAGCTGTCTTGTTTCGCCTTCTAATAAAGTTTACGCATTAAATTCTTATTAAGGCAAATAAATCACCTAAGTCTCGCACAAATATATCAAAAGGGGAACAACACAGGGAAATGAGCGAAGTCGTGACAACATAACAAGGTCAGGTCTTCGCCTTGTTCGTGGGACCAAGTTCCGGTTTTGGTCGAGTCATTGGCAAACCAGGCCCCGCACAAATTCACCCGCACCGTACTCTGATAGTGTCATGCTGATCAACCATGCGGTTATCATCTCATTACGTACAAAATCCTTCTAAATCAAACCGTATTTTCCATGCATTGTATTTTTGTATCCTCTTGTTTCAGTTTTGTGACACTGTCATTCTAATTGCTAATTTACGAACATAATGTTTGCATAGGCATCACAATGAAATGAAATGGACCCACTTTTTGTCAGTGGATTCTAATGTTTTTCAGAACACAGTATAATGCAATTTCGTGATCAACCTCTTCCGTCGATCAATTCCGGGTCCGATCCAGCGTTACCAGTTTTGTGATTCAGTGTAGCATCTGTCGAATAGGGTTGCTTTCCAGGCAATGCATCAGTAAACTTCAAATGATTCACCCGTTTGATTGAGGCAAGTATGCTAGCCACCGTGTTTAATGAAACTGATGCTTACGAGAAACAGTTTCAACGCAAGCTTCCCCACAAAGACAAACTCGTTCGTTCAGATCAGCTGAAGCTTGCTCACAGGGCCATTTTCGCGGCAAGCACATCTCCTTTTCTGGGTAACTCTGTGTGTGATATTTGTTCACCCATTTTCACGGCCTGTTGTTGCCTTCTGGATGCAGCCATAATTTTCAGTTTGGAATCCTCAGCAGGTAGAAGATAAAACCTGATTGTTAACAAGAATACTTCAAATACAATTGACTGATATTTTGATGGAATTCTAGCAATTTGGACCTCAAACTAAGGGATCAGAAACATCGTGGGAACTTAATTTATTCTTAAACAACTGTTTCACACTGTTTATGAAATCCTGGGCTCAAAGTAGGAGGTAAATTTGTCTTCAGTTACGTCGACTGCGTCCGTTTTTCGGGCTATTTTCCTCGGAAATCAAATAAATCTGACGTTACTCCGAATGTAGTGAACCGGCAAAATGATAAGAATGACCCTACTTGATGAACAGATTCAGCCAGAGTCAGAGGCGATGCGACGAGGCCGGGAGTAGCCATAGGCGGATGCGAAATGGTGCGGCAAGGCTGAAGTGTGGTGAGTTTACTTGAAAGTCAGGTGATGTACTCCAATACAGCTTTAGGCTGATCCGCGTAGACAGGCATCTAATGAGAACCGTAACAGAAAGCGGTCGTGAAATCCAAACATTTCATGAAGGCGATTGGGCAGAACGTATTCCACCAACTGGAATATTTCCAACATTGTATATAAACCCATGAGCTGCAAATATAACTCGAACTTGTTTCTGATTTGTTTTGGTCTTCTTGTTGACTTCATTCGCGTAGCTTGCGTCGAAGCCAATTCAGAACTTACTGCTAATTCGTATGCGGTCGTTACTGTGACTGACCGAATTCCGTCTACTAATTGCAACTGTAAACATTACACTAAGGTAAGGTGACGGCTTGCTTATGTCCGTCGACTAGATGCTCGACAATTTGCTGATCTACGGCATTGTTTTTACTTTCCGTGGTTGACAATCATTAGCCACCCAAGATTTCCGTCCAATCTTGCCAAGGTGATCAGCAATGTCTCCGTTTTGTTCACCCCTTGGTAACATTCCGTTGTACGTCGTTGTTATATGTGTACTGTTCCCGATATTGTCTGGCTATGCTTAACTGCTAATGATTTGAACCACGAAAGCCCATTTATACGTTGTCCCTTTCTGATTTAACTGGTCTCTTTGTTGTTCATATGAGGAGGACCAATTTCTAGACAGAGTAGCCCCCAACCGTTTCGGACATTTTCCACATACGTTTGCATGTTACTGTCCCATCCAGTGGCCTCTTCCTCCTGTCCGATAGGCCCTAGGTTTATTCTCTCTCCTTACCTGTCACGTTTGAGGATGAGTCGAATAAAAGCAAAAACATAAAACCTCCCCTCCCCAAAGTCCCCCTAGTTGAAGATTGCTTTCCATTGCATCCTCGTAGTTCTTATTCGAATAATATTTCTGTTGTTGCACTGACATCGTGTTCCTAAGCAATGATGGAATAATGCCACCTCCCCACAAATCACTAAGAAAACAAAGAACTTGATCATAAACTTGACAACCAGGCTTCCTTGAAGCGTTACTGCTTTTTGACCAAGTTGGAGAAGAAGTCATGAGTAGTGATGCTTGAAATCGCGAAATAGAAATCGGTCACTGACACTAATGCGGGGTTGCGTATTGTCAATACGCACTGAGTTGATCCCCACCCAAGTTACGCAACTGAAGACCCGGAGAAGTCCACATCAGTCGGGAAACACATTCATGTTTAGGGTATACTCACAAATTATGCGTCTATGTACAAAATAGGAGAAGCTTCGACTGGTGGGATATTCGAGCCAATAGTGTTTCATGCTTATATGAACTTCACGTTCATATCTCGCCACGGTTCTGATCGGCTCGTTGTACACCCAGCCATAGTGAAGCTGTGCCGGACGACATCACGTAGTTTTAAGGTTAAGTCTCCAAGTGGTCTCCACGCAAGCGCATCTACATCTTTGAAATGCGCATCAGGCCTTTCGCATTCTTCAGTCCACTGTGCATTCGATCACCAACACAGTCCCTGTTCCCCTGGCGTAGTTTACGGGTTGCAATAAGCTCCGTTCCAGGTTGATCCTCCTATATCTTTGGTTATGTTGAAAAATGACGTCATCTGTCTCTTCAGGTCCGTAGACAGAGACAAATTGAAGCAAGGGAAACTTAGCATTATTTTTTATTGGTATTTTCTCCCTATCCCGCTGTGTTGTCTCCTGTGAACATTTCACAAAACATCAAGCAGCAAAGTTCTCCATAGTTATTTTAACGTGTTCACATGGTACATGGAAGCTGTGCATCACCTGAGGTCGATCATCTGAACAAATTTCCGCACCCTGCTAAAATTCAGTTACCCATAAGGAAGCCATTTCACGTTTTGGTGTTCGGGAAGCTATCGAGAGCTGCCTTAATTGGTAGGACATTCGGCTCACAATCCTTCGTCCCGGGTGCGGGTCTCAGTTTGTGCTCGGTAGATATGCACTGCTAAAAGCTCCTTGGATTGCTTCCGTGGTTTTTAATCGTGATTCGGACATTGACAATGAATGATGAATCGATAGATAGGAATCCAAGTTATCCACTTTACATTTTGTGCATCAAGATTTAACATGACAGCTGTTATCTTTGAGTACTTGTTCTCATTTCTGTCTACGCAGTGCCACCATACGTAAGACCTTGAAAAGCAAATTACGGTGCTCAGAGGCTAGGGATATCCGTCGTCCGTTTCACGTACCCAAGGACGGCGTACATCGGGCATGTGCGGAACTTACGGATAAGATTATATTGCTTTCAAACCGTGCTCGCTTTCTGTTTGTTGCTGCGATTTGAATAAAAATATCTGCTTGAAAATCTGCGCATTAGACTTTCCCATAACAAATCACGACATCGCATTACAGAAACAGGTACTGCGGATCCTGCTACATTTGTTGCCAAGTTTATTGTTGCTATTTCAGTGATGGACATTCTGACCGACAAGGCTATGAATATTCCTTGTGTATCGTGGACATCAGCCACACCATAGCTGGATTGTGACAAATATCCTCTACGGGATAATCTCATGCATTTGCAGCCGCTTGTAGAACGAAACCCTATTGGAACTGTGAAACTGAAGTTCCCACTAGACTCTTTTGGATAAACCGAACAGTCACACTTTCGTACCCTCAACTTCCAGGATGCCACTATGGTAATCAATGTTCCTTAGGCTATCGACCACTTCTGGGGTTTACAAACAGTTAGGTTTCAGATATCCAAGGGCAATCTAGACACAAGACCCGAAAGTATTGGCTCAGTAGCATGTCTCATATACGGATGAATGAAAAAATTTCCCCGGAAGCACCATCTGTATAGGAAACATAATACAGAGAAGAAAATCCAATACTTTCGGGTCTTATGTTCCCTTTCTGAAGGTTGTTCTTGCCTGACCGACGAAAATCCTCCGACGAATCATCATGTGGTCCTTAAATGGACTTATCATTCACTCACTCTCCTAGCGATTCTTATGAGATTCTAGTGACATCTAGACATGTTCAGTTTTCAACACCTATCCATCCCGTACGCCCACGTCCTTCTGACCCTATTATTGATTTATTCGAGGACAGAGCTCTCTCTTATTTCCCCGGACATCTAGTGAATCCCATATTCAGGCCTACGGTACTCAGTTATGTTCAGTGTCGGCTTGACTTTTGATACAGCATGCCACACCTACAGACATACTAAAATGCTTTCCTGTGCGAAATTACTGTGCTATAGTTCTGAATGCTTCCAACTTTCCCTGTCAGTCACCAACTCAAAATTTATTGTCTAAAACCCATTTAGCATAAATCCAAATAAAGAAAAAGTGTGCCTCTACTCAGAACCTGGTCCCTTTAATTTTTGGTTATCTGAAACATGGTACATTGCGTTTTCAGTCAGCGTGATTTAAAGTGGAGCACTTTTAGTATTCTTTAATATTCATACACTTTACAACTGCCAAATTCCGGCTGATGGGCTCGTCTTTCATAGAAACGTAACAACCTGAATGTGTCAGCCTGTAAGCTTGAGTAATCGTAACGATCGTGCAGCCGTTGGTGATATCAGAATTCTTGAGGGAGGTTATTAGTTATTCCACATTTCGCAACTCTCAGGCACTGCAAATTTATTGGTTTTACGTTTGTTAGATCACCTGTTCTTATGAACAGGCTGATTGCAACACATGTGCAGTGACACCGATCTTTCAGAGAAGATCGGCTTTTCTCGGATACCATTTCCCCCAAGATCTACTTTGATGCATGATATGTATTCTCTGGCATTTGTCTGGTTACATTTGTCTTATCTCTCTCTCATTAGATCGGTGCGTTTCATGTCGTGCGGCAATTTCGAAAGTCCTCGCTTTCGAATTGCTTCGACCACTCGACACCTCTCTGCTGTGGTTTTGTAATCTCGTGTATTGTCGTATTGGTGCTACCTCTGCACCATGATATACACCATGCAATTCTCTCATCCGATTGTTGGCATACACCTCTGTTTTATCGACTGAGGGGCTTGGCCAATCACGTCATTGGAGTCAGATAGAAGACACGTTTGGGGGCGCATTTCCAAAGTCTTCTACACATACACTCTTATGTCTTCAAACTAATAAGTCGCTTTTACTTTATTATAATCGGCCTATTCAGGAATATTGTAGCTGGATCCTCTTTACTCCTTCGAAGGTTCTTGTGGTGATTGCGAGTGAACTTTGAATATGACTATCTGACACTGTTCAATTTGCTAAGTACATGTTGTTTTACCGTCCCCAGTTCCGTGTTCTCTAGGTGTTGTGATTCCTAATTGCGTGCAGCATTGTAAATTTATGAATCGCATACGTTGCGAGTTCTCAGTGCTGTGACTAACTACTGCGACTGGCGTTACTAGCGTCAGTGAAAATTTTTTCTTTTCATTTTCACAGACTCTTCCAATTTGAAACAGCTGAATACTTGCTCTAATGCTAGAGAAGACAAGTACTGCGTTGAGAGACTTGAAAGTTGTTGCCTGGCAGGTAAAAGATTGGATATTTTAAAAAAGCTCACTTTCCAAATTTTGTTGACAAAGATGAATATTCTCGAATCAAAAACATGCTTTTCTCCAGTATTCCTATTTCCATGCCTTTGTGCTCGTTGGAGCATTTCATAAAACAGCATTTTCTGCCCGTCAGCGAAACTCTAATCACTGACGAGAAAACTGAACTAGTCTATTCGACGGTTTGTTTTAGGATGACACACAAGTTTCTAAGTTAAACTTCGATGACCAAATGAAAGTTTAGTGACGGGACCGATTGTTGGCTGGAATCAGTTGTTCTGATTTAGGGTTGCGTCTTCTCCTACCTCATTTTTTGCACGTTTTAGTCAGCAGGGTCGGTGTTTTAGACTGTTCGAAAATGTCCTTGCGGTCGTCATTTTGGAGTCTCAGGTGATGCTTCAGATTAGGGAATTCTTATTCACTTCCCACCGCACAAAGTCAGAGAATTATGAGAAGTGACAAAAACATTCCCGCATGGTCGTCAACAAGGGTGGTGGCCAGGTGGGTAAGGTCGTGACATTTGGACGTGAAGGTCGGGGGTTCGAATCTCCCCATAGCCGGTCGACTTTCTCAGTTGACACCCTCTGTTGGCCGCTACCCCCTTCCTGAGAAATAGTGTACATTATTATTTCATTAATAAAGGAAAAGATAAAACGACGTAAGTCCTGCGGCCAAAGACATTCCAGCCTAATTTGCAGATTCCCTAACGTCAGATATCATAAATGTGGTAAGGTCGGTCACGATCAGTCTGCTCGTGGGAGCAAACAGTATTTGCCTAACTCGTCGTCCCTCTGATCAGATGTCGTCCGACCTTCAGTCCTTATATTTGGTAAGCACCAGCTCTTCTCCTCACTTAAAAACCACTCGCGATTTTCTTGTGAACAGCAACGGAAAATATTCTTTTATCACGGGCGCTGACAGTATGGGAGTTTCCAAATGCTTCAATCTCCTTGTTAAACAACATCCCACTACCGTTTCGGTCAAAGGTATCACCGGTTATACACTGCCCGTGTTAGGTTCCTATGAATTAAGTCCCACGGATAGTCAGTTCACAGCTATCACCTCCGCATTTCTTGCAATCGAATCTGGATTTTCTGTAATTGGTTTAAATGCTATAAACCCCGAATCTTTCTCTTTTTTCTCGTTCAGTTCTCCTCGGTATCAGCTTCTCGGTTTAATTTTGGGCTGTTCAAATGTCTCCGGCGGCATCAAAATGATTCCTCTGAGTCTTGAGGCATCGGATTCTCCGGTTTTCATGGAAGTTCACATAATTCCCCTAGGTCTTCTACAGCCAATGCAAAAGGTGTTCAGGGACTTTGTTTCCAAGGGGCTAATCAATCCAGTGAATTCTTATACCTGGACCACGTCTACTGTGACTGGGACAAAAAGGAAAAGAAATACTCCTAAGAACCGCGGAGACTTCAGTATTACCGTGACCGAAATTTCCAAAGTAGTCAACGTGCATCAATTTATAGCCAGAGGAGATTACTGACGTTTATCTTTTACTTCCTTTGGTAATGAAATAACAATGAATGTCATTTTCCAGGAAGGGGGCCGCGGCCAACAGATGGCTGCCACGTTTGGGAGTTGCCCGGCGGTGGCAAACTCGAATCCGCAATCTCACGTCCAAACCCCACGACCTTATCCGCTTGGTCATCACCGGCTTTATTCCTCTAAGTTCCTTTCAATATTTGATTTGAAAGATGCTTTTGCAAATTTCAATTGAAAAACTATCGCGTACAGTTACAACTGTCAACAAGCATTCCGGATTACTTCAATACAGTTGTTCACCTTTAGCCTTAGATTATCGGCCGCCATTCTTCAATATGCCATTACTTCCACTATTTCAAACCTGCAAGGTGTTGCTGTATATCAAGATGATTTCATAGTTTATGGTCCTACTAAGGCATTACATGATGAACGGTTGTATTTATTATTTGAACTTTTTATTAAACATACTGTGGCCGCCACTCCCGACAAATGTTCCGTTGCAATTATTCAATTTACTTGCTTAAGATCGCTAGTTAATAAAAATAATTTTCGACCCGATCCTAATCGTCTACCTGCGCCTTCCTATGCCCGCTGACCGAAGTCCGCCAACCGAATCCTGTTCGCTGCAAGAATAACTGTTGTACTAATCCCGGTTCACACCTGCTTTTTCTAGCAAAGCTGATTTACTATTTAACTTTTGTTCCCAACAGACGTTTTACCGGACGAACGTCCATTTCGAACTTTGCTGAATTATTTCTCCCCCAAAAGGCCGTTTTTCGTGCATTTTCTTCTAAATTACAACATACCGTCACAACGGATGCCTCGGGGCTATGCTAGAGCAATATGGTAATCCGGTTTATTGCATTTCTTGACGACTCAGTCTTGCAGAACGTGGATACTCCGAAACAACTGAAGCCTATGGGTATGTACTGGGAAGTTACCTGCCTGGAAAAAATCCTGTTTGGTATTCATTTCACACTCGTCACTGATCTTATTCTTTCAATGTCCTACATTGGAACGCTGCTTCTATTCCGCTTATGGATTGTTTACCTGTTGTTCTGTTGCCCTGTTCGAGAAAACTCATAGCCATCGGTTGCTAACTCAACGCTTCCCTGTGGATTGACCAGATTCACTTGTGTTTGCAACCAATAGATGGTGCAAGTCAACCGTCGATTCCCTGAATTGTGCAGGCCTCCTGAAGAAATACATGTATGCCTTGTAACGGAGTACTATGGATTTAACGACTGCACTATCATTCCTCCGTCTTCGTCGTCCGCTGTTCTGACTGATTCACATTCGCCGCAGCTTGGTTTGGGAAAAGATGAAGTTTTTGACTGGGCTTACTTGTTTACGGACTGCTTTGCTAAACGGTGCATTGATTGTAGGTACGAGGTTCATGCCCATCCTTCCAAACAGTCTTCATGAGAAGCTTGGTGAACCACCTCTTAATAAATACTGCACTCTGGTTATCGTTGATCTTTTTCCAAAATGCGTAGCGTGTACTGCGTCTCAGAGTTCTGAATTTATAATAGTTGCGCGTCGGAGGATCGTAAACCGAGGAGCACCATATTACCATAATGACCGACGATGGAAGTCATTTCAGTGCTCACAAAATGATAGACTGGATGAAATCCGTGAGTCCTCGTCACAGGTTGATTCTTTCACTTCATTCACAACCTAATGAATTTGTCGGAAACTACCTCAAAATACCAGTCAATTTAAAAACGCTTCTGGAGTATGAAGGGCAAGGGGAGAATTTCTTCATGCGGCATTGTAAATCGGTGCCTGCAGCTGTAAGTCCTAACCCAGCTAAATTGTTTAAATTTTGGTTAGAACCATTGGAAGCGATTAACCATCGGGGAAATTATCTGCAACCCTCTAAAGACGCAGTTCTTAATCGGCTGGGGGAACTGCGTGTGGCAAGTTCTTGATTTAGGTGATAGTTCTGTGCACCATGGACATGCGGATCAAATGACTCTTATTAGACCTACTTCTAGTCCCCTTATTGAGTGCACTACTTCTGAAGTCCGCTATTCTATTTCAGATGCGAACGATTCTGTAGGGCAGTAAAATAAAAACAATAGAATTACAGAAAACCTGGGCTTCATTCGAGCTGCTGCGGATGCGGTGACTGGAAGTGAACTTTGGATGTGATTGTTTGACCGTATTAACAGCTGTTTATACATACCTATTCTTCTGAGTATGATTTGCATAGCTGTTCCTAGTTTCGTGTTCTTTACATGTGATTCTTAATTCTGGGTGGCACTATAGATTTGTGCAATACGTATTTTATGAATTATCGGTGGTGTTGCGGATTACTAGCTTGTGCCCGATCTGTTTTATCTTGTTGGCCCGTTTAAAGACCACTACCTATACCTCAATCCCCTCGAATGCATAAATGTTACTTTCTCCCTCTAAAATCTTCCAAATACACGAGGGTTGTTTAGTCGCTTTGCAGACTTCGTTCTGGGCGACTCCACCATACGGCGATAACCTTCTTCTACGTGGAGGTCACTTGATTCAGCCAGATACGGCTTCGCCGTAACCCGCCTAAACAGCCAGCCAATCAGAATCATGGAGACACGGACGAGAGACTGAAACATGGCACAAGTCCCACTGTCCCGAAAATATTCCATCAACTGGGATTCCCCGCATTTTATGTATAAACTTAGGATTTGTAAAGAAACTTGAACTGACGTGTCTTCCAGCTGTTCTAGTCCTCTCCGCGTCTTGAACTGTCATATTTGGAGTAGAATTCATCGGTAGTCCGTGTCCGTCCCTTGTTGCTACTGTTCGAAGTCCTTATAAACTACAAATACTACATTCGATCCTGCTGTTTCTATCTTCGCTGCAGACTGTCTCAGGAAGCAGTGGAACTTTCGGTTATGTATGTTTATCTGAATGGAGCTAAATGCCTTGCGTCAACTGGTAAACTATCACATTAATTTTACTGCTATCATGTTATCCCCCCTGTTAAGTACAAGTGTCATTAAAATCAGATCATTCGAGCAATTATCACATTCAGTTGCGTCCTAAATCTTCGTTTTCAAAGTCGCTTTCTCTAACGTCTTCAGCCGGTCGCCTTGACTCCATCGTACTTCGCTTAACCGAGTGAGAACGATCAGATGTTCTCTGGTCGGTCAACATGACTGTTTCCCTCGTAATTGACCGGTATATTTGTCTACACAGACGAGAGCTCATTGGACGATTGCCTCCCGTACCTCGGGCTCTTTGACCTTTTTTCGGTCTTCATTTCCAACGCCTCCCGCACTCGCAACAAACCAGACCAACTTTTATTGGTCTAAGATTTCGCCAAATGATTGGTTCCCCACCGTTTCCTAACTTGCAGTCGATCAGGCCCTTTGGCTGTGCGTCATTCCCTTGAGCACAAACGGGCTTGTCGGACCGTCCTTGTATCCCAGATAGGATTAGTCGCAGGGCTCATCGGACCGTATCAAAGCAGCCTCGTTATTTTGACACTAGTTCTTTCCCCCATCTTATAAAATGGATTGCCGTTAAAAAAATCAGACAGACGCCATTGTAATTTTGCTTATCAGTACTGAGCTGTTCCGTGCCCTACTCGTGTTTCATGCAACCCAACTAACACTTCCAATGATATAAAGCTGCGTTAAGTCTCTCTCTGTTGCTTCACAAATTTCAAAGTTCCTCATTTTTACATACTTTTATCATTTACAGGTTGTCACTTATGTTGTTTTTGGCTTTGTATTTGTCGCTGACTAGCAACCAAGTAGCTAATAAGGATGGAACAGTGCTTCCATCATTTATTAATAACATTATGAATAATTTCGTGGAAACACAATCTTCGACTAAGAATACCTGACACAAAAATTTCTGAATTAGTGCAGTCACTAACAGGTTCGCGAATGAGCATGTTAAATCTCTACCACTAACAGAAAACCATGCCGATTTGCAATGCGGATACACGAATGGCGCTGGTGTGTGTGTGTGTGTGTGTGTGTGTGCTGACAGCATTTTACCTGACCTATGTGAGCCACGTTCGTTGGACCAATCATTAGAGAATTTCAGTTGATCTTCCTTAATTATTACGCTCTATGGCCTAGTTATTGTCCTGTTTCTGAATGATTGTGACATAAGTTTAAAATAATGCGGAAATGGCCGCGCCTGGTCTACGTGTGTGCGACGTACACAGTCGTCATCTAACTCACGAATTGGCCCTGGGGATAACCAACCTACGCAGATTCCGAGGTCGGTATGCTCGCCCTCACTGATGGATTTTTGAATTCCTACACTGGCCTGTTGTCAATCGAGAAACTAAACACAATTTCGTTTTTGCCTGACGAAGATAATAACGCTAGTTGATGCGGCAGTACTCCTCAATGGGTAGCTTGGGGATGTCGAGGTGACGTAATTAGTACAGAGACAATTGTACAAACGTTCGACAAACTGTTTTATCGTGTTCTGATTCTTTGTTACCATTACATTAGTCGTGTGGCGAACAATCGGCACTAATCGGCACTGTTTGGACTGTGTGCATTAGCAGATCAGCCACGGGTCCTCACGACGTACTTCGTCATACCTTTGAATGGAACTTGTCAGTATCTGATAAATCAGTTCACAGCACCGTCGTTTTTCCGTCCTACCAATTGTCAGCTTTAACAGCAATCAAATATTTTTTCATGTTTCGTTTTTTACTATCTTTAGTAATGAGACGATAGTGTAAATCACTGCCAAGCAGGTGGGGACAGCCGGCAGTGAGTTGTTAAGTCGTCATCATCATTGTTCAGCGTTAAACAGCGAGGCAGGCCTCAGTGCCGACTGCCTTTTCCCCAGAGTTACACATTTCTATAAGAAGAGTGAATATCCAAGGCGAATAGATAGAGAGTCAGAGGGAGAGCTGGAAGAACGAAAGCAAGAATGTTCGGGACACGGTCAAATAGGCCAGGGTATGCTCAGCTAGTCAGAACCTGGCTTGCCTTCTTGCTGCATTATGAATGCACAGCCAGCGCGACTCTCCCAATTTATATCTCGGCGAAAGATGATCTTGGCAAATAACTATGTTGATTTGCAAGAACACTTTGTGGTTATCACAGAAGTAAAGTAAGAGCGAGACAGACTTATATACTTTGCGGTTAACGATCATTTGTACAGCTAAATGTTCTCACGGGGTTTGGGACTGATTTGTTTTCTGCAAGACTGAGTCGGCGGAAATACACACAACGCCTGTGAACTATCTCGTCACGGAATTGCGTTTATTCCGGTGGGTGATGTATGGGGAGCAACTTGGCATGGGGACGTGCGACGAGACTGACCGAATTTCAGCATCCGTCGGAAGGAAACTAAGTAAGCTAAATGCGCACCGTTCATGTTCCACTTGCCAATCAAATGACCGGTAAGCACGAAGATTTAACAATAATGAAATGGTTTTGGTGCTAGAATTAGCAGCAAGCCTGAATCAGCAGTGTACGGAAAATAAAAACGCGCGGAGCGGAGTGAAAAATTTGGGACAAAGCACTGCTAGGGAATGAATCAAAAAATTTGTGATTCTGTGTAGAAACCCAATGCAAAAAATGTTGTTTAGACGCATCTGCCCAACACTTAGTGGTCTTGGGCTGTTTTCAGGTGCGGCCATGACCGGTGTAGCAATAAGCGTACATCTTGGCTAGCATTACAGCTGGTCGAAATACGTACTACGTTATCAAGTCGCATTGCTAGGTCACAGTTCATGTATTGCACTGGCGTCCGAGCTGCTTTGTTCAGAATGTGTATTTACCCCATTCCAGACCGTGGTAGTTTCGAAAGACCACTAAACGATATCTGGGGCCTATTTAGCCACTGATAACCTGAAGCACCATAAAGCAATGGGCAAGCGTTGCGCTTCAGCATTCCAGTCGGAGCAGTAGGCACCGGGTCGACGCACGATACATCGCGACAGCATAACGTGATCCAGCTATGGTCGCGGTCCCCCCGGGGTATCAGCCGGTCGACACTGTAGGTTCTCAAGGTCAGCGTCGTGTGCTCTCGGCTTCGGCAGAATTGAGGTCGTATCAAGGCATTATGTGCACTTACGCCTATGCGTGGTGTGCGTGGAGGGGAGGCGTATGTATCCGTGTTTCATTCGCGTGGACCAGCCATCACCAACCCCGCGCTTTGCCAATCCCGTCAATCATGCAAACACACCAACAATGGTTAAGTGTAACAACGGGGATGTCAACCGCATTGCCCTAACATGAGGAAAGTAGAGAATACACATCTAGCAGAATTAATAGGAACATTACGTTCAATGGGAAGTAACTTTCATATCTCAAGCACCCTTTGCAATGTCTCAACCAGTAAAAGTAAACGTTCGTCGTGCAAATCTCTGGCGCATGCACAGCACAACGAAGTTCGTTCATCTGTTCCTCTCAAGTAGCTGAATGACATCGGCTTGTCATTTGGTTTGCTGGAAATTCACTTCCGCTAGCCTCATTGACATGCAACAAGCAATTCATGTTACCCTCATGGATAAAATGAGGGTTTCCAAATGGGCAAGAGTGAAGATTAAGCGCAGTTGTGTGGCTTTCCTGAGAATGGTTGCACTGTATAGGTGAAATGTTCTCGAGCGCTCTTCCTGATCTAAGTCGCTTAATTAACTGGAGCACTCTGAACAACAGTGGAGTGGACGGTACTAGCTGGATGAAAATATGTAAACACGAATACACGGGACTTCCTTGGACCTGTGTCACGAGGTCCATTAGTTTGGAGCGGCTGGTATATGAATCTACGTATGTTTAACCATCACGTGACTCGGTTCAGCAGAGTCTGAACACCAAGAGGGCTGACGGTAGTGTAATTCTACTAGTTCGAAAAGTCATCTCCGTAATTGAGTGTACTTGGAGTTCTGAATCACTGAACGAATCATATGAACCTGTTATAACACATGTATAAGAGAGAAGTGCACGTCAGCACATTCCAAATGCATCCTAACTTGTAACTTGGAGCAACAAAGCAAATAAAATTAAGCGACGCATGTACCGCTTCATTAGCAGTAATTACAAGTGTAGGTCTTGGATTCCCAATGAATGTTGGAAAAATCACTGCGGTCAACAGCTCAAATGGGTTGGAAATTTTCGTACTGGAACTATCAATTTCAATCTCCGTTCTATCTCAGCCAGAGATCTCATGTGTAACTTTTCGCAACTGTTCCAAAATGAAAATTGACCATTCTGTGTTGAGTTTGCGTAAGTGAGCGGTCTACACCAATGTTTTGACATAGAATAGAGAAATTATCGAACGGAATTCAGTAATGACTAAATGATTCTATGTGAATATCCACTGAGTTGGAGAATGTAGCGTACAGAGAGACGCTGCTGCCACGGTGATTCTAATTTTGATACTCCGCAGGGGAAATTTGCTGATGGACTGCTAAGTTAGCCGGGCTGATTGCGTAAGCGACTCTGTCAGGTCAGTCGACATTTTGGTCGAATTCAAACCAGCTTCAGTAATTTGTGTGTGCGTGTGCGTGTGTGGATATGTATGTTTATGGATGTGTACGTGTGTGGGTGTGTGGGCCTGTGTGCTTCAGCGTGTACAACAAGCCCACGAATGTCCGTCTCAGACTGATTGATCGATTTCGACTGACACGACCACTTTTAAGTCGCTGATGTTGTCTGAGCTACAGAGCAAAAGACAACACGGCGCTGGTCAGCTGGGGTTGCATTCGAGGCCATTAGAACCCATTGTAGCGTTCTGCTCCAGATAAGCGAATGGCATTCCAGATTTGCTCGACAAGTTTTCATATCAATCCTATAATTTTTCGAGTCGGTTTTGAAATGGTTATCACGCGCATAAGCATGTATCGTGTGTACAAAAGAACAAAATCCACACGTGGAAGGGTGGCACAAAGTATAGTCATTCAGTGGCCAGTGAATTACTCACACAAGGCTCAATGACCAAGTCTGACGGATTCGACATAAACAGCATCAAAAAACAGTGCTCTGTTACTAGGGTTCAACTTGCTGTGATTCTTGCTCCACGTGCACGCATGTGGGTATTACGATTCTTGGGCTGTGATCTGAGTCACAAGCAGATGAGTCAGCTTGTCATCGATCCAGCCTATGTCGTCTCAGCGGCCTGTGTACAGTCACCGCGGATTTGGTAACTTGGTGAGTCACTATGTCGATGGCTTGTATGAGGGTTGGATTTTGTGCGATTAGCCAACAGCTATCTGCCTGCCATGACTGTGGCAAGGCATTGGAACAGTATGTACCGCGTTGGAAACATTAACAATCAATTGGCTACAGGTCAACCAGCTGCTGTTTGGGGGATGAAGGAAGATCAGTGACAAGACCAACGCTGCAGTCTAGACTTGATCAGTCGAGAGAAAACATGTGGTAGACTATTGAAATGTGGGAAAAAGGAATGCACATAAACCTTGTTGGTGAAATCTTGGGGGTGAACAACAGAAATGTGAGAAAATGGATTCGACGTTACAAGCATGCTAGAGAACATGCGCCTCCTTCCAGGAGTTGGTGAAAGTGCATAATCCTCAGAAATGAAGAAGGAAACATGGAATCAGATTTCACTTGTGTTCTCACTTTGAATCAGACACAAGTCCACTGAGCAAGAGAATCGTTATGGGAACCGTGGTCCACGAGTTTTTCTGTAAGTGAAAACATTGTACGATTTGATACGAAAGACTATGTTGGCGAGAAAATTGCTGAATCTTCAGATATTGTCGAATGGCTTATCAACCGACTGACAGGTTCCACGTCAAAAAGGATTGGGGGCTGTTATTGCTATAAGCGAGGAACTACAAGGTGTCGTACTGCGCAACGTTTACTTTCTCGCAATGTATACTCATTAATGTTTCTTTTCGTTGCGATTTTCAGGTTCATCACATGGATGAGCGCTCATAGTACACGCGGACAGTTTTCATTACATTGTGCAGAAACCCCATACGCTTTCGTGTCATATTTGATTCACCAGGTGACTTGCGAGACCGCAACAACAGACAATCGAATTTATGCTTGTCAATTTTCATTAAGGGTATTCGACCCAACAACGGTGTTCACAAAATATCTCCAAGTGATCTTTTAGAGGGCGGACCAAAATATGATGTCGGTGGATGGTCATCCATGATGCGAAGTAACATGAATACTTGGTTCTTTACTTTTCTGACCCAAATAAACATTGTTCTGATTGGAGCAAGGTTGTGCTAAAACGATTCGGTCATTTTGGTGGAGAATCTTACAAAAAGAGTAGATCATAATTGGCCGAATTCAAAGAAGAACGGCACCAGATTGTGCATGTTAAGCACATCCTTTTCTTTGTGAGGGGGGGGGCATACGAGGAGTATGCTTTTTGTTGTGGCTAAAAGCAATGGAAAAATATGCCTTGACCCCTGTGATGGGCTCGTTACCGTGACCCACCGAATTCCGTACAGTAATTACAAGTCCAAATACTCCACACTCCACCCCCACTAAAGTGCATGGTTTCTGTTAACTTCGACCGCACCCATCTGCATGATAATAATAATAATGATGATCGGAATCGTGGTTGAAAGAAATACGATTGATAGTGATTTGCAATAAAATCAAACAGCATGCGGAACAATATATTGTATACGCATTACTGAAAGCTTGGCATCCTTGAATATTAGGGGCCCCTAATATTGTTGTCTTTTTATCTTTTTATTTCACTTTCTTTGTTAATAAAACAACAACATGCATCATTTTTCAGGATCGGGCCGCGGCCAACAGAGGGCTGCCAAATGAGTGAGTTCACCGACAATGGGAAGACTTGAAGCCGGGACCTTCAGTTTGAAACGCTGACAGTAGGTCTGCCGCTTCGCATTCGGCCGACGAATGTCACCATTAATTCGTCCCAAGCCGTTGTTCGGAAATTCTACAAACTGGGAACAACACAACGTGGCGAAGAGGCTCGTTTTCAGTTATTCTTATTCATGCCAATACATAACATTAAGTATGGTCTGGAGATGGTTCAAGGGAAATTGTCGGTTTGCAGTCACATCAGTTCACAACTCTAAGAATGCGGTCTTAGATACTCGAGTATGCCATTCAGGTGGTCAAAAGAAGGGATGTGTTGCACAGGATTGCTAACGACATAAACAGCAAATGAAAGGAGCTCCTAAAGGAAGCCGTTGCCTTTGACGATATAGAGATTACCAAGAGGTGACGAAGCTGCCAGATAGATGTCAATTCGCTCCTCCCAGTATGGGTGCAAACAAGACAAACCAGAAGGCAGAACAGAATATATTTTGTTACGAGTCGTCCAACTTTTACCACGATTGCAGGGAACCTTCCTCTCCTCGTTTTGTACACAAATGGTTTCTGTTAAGGTGTCTACGGAATGGAAAAGGGTCCTCAATTTGTGTTACCGCAGTCAATCTTCCAGTAAGGATGAGAACACTAAACTCTTAGGCTGCATGAGACAGACAATTTCAGGAGGGAACGTTATCATTGTGCATGATGTTAACATGCCTGAAGTAAAGTGGAACACTGGAGGTTGAACAGAAATCGGCCGTCGGATAAAAAACACTTCAACTGGTTTGCAAGAATACTGTACGTCAAAATGTCCGCCAGGACACCACATGAACAGACAGTTCGGCGCTAAATATTGTCGTGGCTACAGTTCCGTCTGAGAAGATGGATCTCAGGATCACTGCAATCCTAGGTTGTAGTGACTCACTAATTTGTGTGAACTGAAGCTAATGACGAACTACTCGACAAGTGGTGGAATTTGTTAAAAAAGGAAATATGGGGAGTCTGCTATTTAGGGGAGTTAAACTAAAATGGTGCATTAATGCCGGGAATGAGAACGATTTGTTGGATAGTAAAAAGTGAAAACCTGATCCTTCTGCTGAGAGTATTTACACTACTAAAGTGTTTTTGTGACCGCAGTATTGGGAGAGTGCCAACCTCAAGGCACAGAGTAGGAAGCGAGTACTCCAGAAGCCGTTCCACTCTACCCATGGCCACGGCAGGTACCTAGAATACAGGAGGGGACGCAACTCAGCCATGATACTGTAACGGGAATGCAGACCAAACTATGAACTTGTGCTAGCCAAAAAGCGATGAAAATCTTCAAAGCATGTTTTAACCATACTTATTCAAGTGGAAAAGTGAGGGTATCAAAAAGTAACGTACAAGCTGAGTCTAGAAAGCTCGTTACCCTACCCGAACAGAAAACAGAGACCTTGATGAACTACTCTAAGAAAGTCTGTCAGTATGATCACCAGGTCTACAACAACCGCAATGTCTGGCGCAAATATCACAGTTGACGGAGTGGCTTCAACAAAATGGGTTTTAAATGGATATCGAACCTTGTCGGACCGGTTGACATCAACCCGGTCATTCTAGAGCCATTAATCCGTTTCATTGCTGCTCGGACGAGGGAAGATACCAGATATATGACACCTGGTTAAGGTTGTACAGAAACACAAAGACGACATGATAGTGCACACTGGTTAGTCTTCTGTATCTGGTGATGAAATCCACGGAGAAGGCCATACTTGATGCGATAACTGAGTACTTCAGTGTGAACAACCTACCTAGAGCTCCGCAGCGTAAATTTGTTTGTTGAGGTTCATCTCTCACACACTAGTTGTCATCCCCGGACACAGTGACAGCCAGGATCGATGCATCGGAACCTAGCAGCAGTGTTAATTGGATTTTCAGAAAAAGTTCGTTTCGGCCAACCCCAGATACCTTCAAGTCAAATCAAAATCATGAAATCTTGTTGCTTTAATCACTGAGTGAATAGGTGAATACCTGGAGCTCAGGAGTTCTTGGGTAGGAATGGGATGTAAAATCTTCTCCCAAATTAACGTATATATTGTGGCTCTACAAGGTTCTGTCTTGGGCCCAATCTTGTGCATGCTACTTACTAAAATTCTAGCATAGACTGTACTCCACTTTTATCTCTCCGTGGACGATACTAAGACTGTCGGGAAACCGAAGGAACACATTAAGCAATCGGACTCTAGTAGCTTTCCCAAATAGATAATGAGATGTCTAATCAGTGCAGCCAACCGTAACCCAGTTTAAGGCCAGTTCGGATATGACGTGCCCTTCCGAATTCCGATCATCATCTAATCGTTCCTTACATTTAAAAAAAATCCCCAATATTTATTCTTCCCACCCCGCACTCTTCCTTGCCGTGCTTACTAAGACCAGCAGGCTCTAGAGTTCATGCTATTGCTGTACCGGTCAAGAGGAAGACAGTATTCGCATGAACAAGAACTTATATAAACCTGACATACTGGGAATTTAACAACACAAAATAAAAGTCTTTACGGTTCAGTGCTTGTCTTTTGAATTGTCAGCCAGTCAGCCTTCAGCATCATTCGTCAGCTTTCTTGCGCAACAGTTCGCTTGTGCCGAACTAACATTCGCAAATGAAACAAACAGGAAAAAGAGGAATTAGAAACCCTGTCAGCTAACAGCACTCATTGTGAGCTAGGATGTACTTCTCCCCTCCCATCATTCTGACATCACCCGAGAGGCACCGCCTTTCAACTCGAGGATTTCTCATGTTTCGGCTTCGTGTGCGAGATGGAACGGTCATTTTTTCGGAGTTCACTGTGACGTTCGGTATCCCTGCCGTGGAATACACCGTCGTCCGGTTTAAGTGTATTATAATGAACGACAAACGATGGACTGCATTTCAGATAACAGGTATTGCTACTGAGTGAATTTCCTCGGCACAAAATGGTTCTTCCCAAGATTTACATTGTCTAGCGAGCATGCTACCAGCTGGTACCAAGGTATAAATCCTTTGCTGGTTCACCAGGTCGGAATGATGAACCAAATTCTTTCATGTCGCGGCATTTCTTTTGTCATCTTAGCACTGCTTGTAGATAAATTAGTGAAATTCCGTTCGTTCTTCTCATAGTGGCTAGAAGTGAGCTGATATATTCCGACACCGTCACATTCAGGCTGCAGCCTTAGTGGATAATCGTACATTTGACGGAAGTCGGACTTGCGAACAGAACGTGGCTTTCGATCAGTTGGTGCATGCACCTAAGCACTGTGCACAAGTTCTATAACTCAATCTGTCAAGTGTTCGACGGAATAGGTGACCAGCTTGATGACGGTTCAAATAATAGGTTCTATCAGGCCATTTTCCTTGGGGTGGTGGGAGGTGGTGCGTGTTTTACCAATACCCAGTGATTCGTACAATGTCATCCTGATAATGCGCTCGAAATTCGGCTTTTTGTTCGAGTGCGGTGGCAATAGGGAACTGCATTCGCAAAATCCAGTGAATCAGGACGGTTTCCTCAGTGGTGCTTTGAATTTCCAAATGGTTCACGGTAAATTTCCTGCTACCACAGAGTTTGTGAATCTATTGAGCTCGGGAAAATAAACGTGCACCACATGATGGCATAACAAACGAACTAATAAGTACTTGTTACCGCATGTTTTGACCGGAATTGGACCGATCACATCAACCCCAACTAATCTATTGGGGTTCTAACCACTGTCAGTTGCAAAAGGACTCACCATGTTTTGGCAGAACTCCTTAAACCGACACAATACTCCCAGGTTCTGCAATATTCCAGCGCATCTCCATGTTGGTAAAAATGCCAAATGATACGATCAAATTAGACCGTGTTGGCTGTTCGCGGACCGTAAATTTCCCAGATGAGACATTTTCCATTAAGCTAGTTATTTTCGATCTGTTCGCCGTATACATCGTTCTGTTTTTGGCTATCATATAACAGGCAGATATCTAGTTTCAGTGTCTTATCCGGAGTACGGTGACCGGGGTGAATACTTCATCAAAGTTCTACCGATCCCAGCACTACTGATAAGTAGTGTTGTATATTTTTACGGTGGTGCGTAATGGTTTCCTGCAGGAGATTTTTCAAGTGTCCTTAAAACGGCCAAGTTGAAGGCAGAAACCTCATCGTCCACCATAAACACCAGCCCGAAGACAGGAGGTTTATTATTAATTCCCTCTGTCCATCGTCTTCACAGGCTTGAGGCAAACGACGCAACCGGTAACCACTAGCATCCCAAATTTGTCTTATTGATCCCAATTCCACTCATCATCAGAATAGGGAACCATCCGACAATAGAAAGCCGGCCATTAGGATGGCATTCAGGTAGACCAACGGCTTCTGACTACTGCAAACTATATGAAAATAAATCCGAGCAGCAGTCTTAGTGACCGAGTACCTTTTGAGAACAGCATATTTTTATTTAGTCATTTTAAATACAAAGCACACGAATGGTCAGAGTAGTATCCTAAAGCAAAAATCGTTTTTTTTTCTTACGCCTAATACGTCAATCTAGCAATCCAACGGCTAGTTTCACAACATACCTGACTAATTATCATGACTGAATAAAAAGCAGTAGGACTGCTTTGTGACAAAATTGTGTTTATAACATGGTCACCGAAACAACGGACTGAGCGGAAGGATCTCGGGGATACAGTGGTCAAACGGTCAACATAGGGTTTCAAAATATAGGCCGCAGGTTTGAGTCATCCCATCACAGGTCAACTTCCCCACTTGACAGTTCCCAGCCGACTGTAAACGTTTGCTGAAAATGGTTTGCATTAATGTTTCATTAACGAAGAGAGTAAAAGATAAAGATGACAAACTCCAGATCTACTGGCTTTTGGAATCCATTGCATGGAAATAGCCCGGATTCCGCGAATCGCAAACTGCAGAAATTCAAAGAATGACCTCTACTCAATAGCCCATGAGAATTTGGAAGGCGGAGCTTGCTGATTGACAATCGAATATCTCGATATTCAGAGTAATCTTGTAATGGAGTAATAAAGAACGAATATACTGATTCCACTATAAACACTGTTTTTTTTGTCTGCTTTTGTCTGTGGAAGGGGGGTTGAAATACTTTCAACATTGAAGGGCGGCCTCCGCGACAGACTGAATCCGGCGGAAGGTTTTATTTTCAAACCCCAGCTGCATGGACAAACCGAACCCAGAAATCGACATATCTGAAATGTTGTCATTTCAACTGACTTGTTCAGAGTTCGTCCATGAGCCACGAATCAGGCCCTTCGTCAACTGTCTACATGACTGCCCTAGTGAAGTCAGGCCCGATTCACAACCCCCAGTCAACGTGGGCACCACCCACGACGGTCGTTCCAACCTCGTCCGCCACCTCGATAAGAATCAAACACGTCTAATGCCTAATGTACTATTTGGTGCCAGTCCAACACGAACCTTGGATTCGGTTAAACGCAAGATCGCGTACTATTGCATAGATGAAAACCATCCAGACCATTGGACATGACCGAGATGGCCGATTCTGCATTAGGGTCCTGGAGAAGCCCAAGCAGTCACAGCCTGTAGTGCAAACGGCTTCAATGAAAAAGCCACTTGAAGTTAACAGATCGTCTAATTTGAAAGTCATTACATTTTTACCTTGTTCCAGTTTAATGTGATAAAGTTACGCGACTGTGATTTTTGGTCAAAATGATTAGGTATCTTTTCTAGTGCTAAGTCAAACTGCCACATGTATACTGAACGAGGTCCTCATGTTTGCCTACATTGCTGCCACATTACTGGGCTGATAATAATGACTTTCTGTGCACATTAACTCTACTATGGCTAATGCGTAAATACCAGTTACGTTCAGGCCCACAAACGTGCGTGTATGTGTGTATCTATGTCCACGCACGGGCAAAAACACCCGAATCACAGTTCAGTCAAATTAACGCGATGGATCATTCATTTTCGCTGATCGCCTATAGGTAGGTCCAACGCTCGAATCTAGGTTTGCGCAACAGAACCGGATGAATCACGTGATATGTGAATTTCTTCTGACCGGTAGTATTGCCATGATTTCCGGACAGCATTTAGCTAGTTTTTGGAGGTCCCGTGGCGATTCAGCCAGTCAAGTACCCGTCAGGATGGGCTATACTGTTTTGATGTCCACCAATAGGAACAAAGTCCTGCCGCGCGATTTGGTGAATCAAAAAATGTTAGTTATAGATCATCTATGCACAAAAACTGCGCCGGATACGGACTGTCCAATAGATCGTTTTACACCATCATGATATCGGTACAGGTAAACGAATGCGATTGAAAAGTAGAACACATTTTTAGTTTGAACCTCCCTTGACGGAACACGAGTCCCGACCTGACCCGTTTGATTGTACGTCGGTATCCAGAGCATCACAAGGTTATTTGTATTACTCCATTTAGTGCTGCTTCCTGTTAGATTCAGAAGATTCCTGTAAATGTAGGAGAAATCGTTTATTTCTAATAGCAGGATAAAGAGACGGTAAGTAAAAAAAATATCCTCAGCTCCGGAGTTTCGTGAGGACCACCTTGTAGTTTTTCAATCGATCCGCAAACCAAGTAAGATCTTATGTCTGAAGAAGTCATCCTGAAAGTTAGATTAGGGTCGATGAACTCCAATGTTTCATTAATTCAGTATATATATATATATATATATACTAACTAAATGAATGTTCCTGCAAGACTGCATCTTCAACCGAATCATATTCACTGTATTCCGTTGTTAGTACGTGAGATATCGACCATAAGCCAAATAATTGTGTAGCACAGGGAGTCAACTGCCTTACTGACAGGTTTACATGAGATTTATGGACACTTTAGGTCAACGTACAACGCTCAAAATGAAGCACGAAGTTCAATAACCCCAAACAACGTAGAAGTGAAATGAGAGCTGGTAAAGATGACAATGTAATGAATTATCGTAAGTTATTGGAATGATTTTCTGCGTTAGGTCTATTTTTCGTTTTGCTCTAATCACATTTGATTTTTATCAAGACAGTTACCCGGGAAAATGTTGTATTTGGATTAGGAATGATCGTCACATCTCAATTCCCGTTCTGTCATTGATCGATCGATCGGGTGCACTCTGGTGTGAATCAGCGAACGATAATCACGTGCACTCCAATTGGTCTTGATCATCATAGGGTTGCACTATTTCCCCCGATTGTTGATCGCTTTCTCAGTTGTTGTGCGGTGGCCTAGTGGTGACAGTGCGCCGAATCTTTCATTGGTATTATACTGTTCGTTTATAAATTCTATCACCTAGATGTGAACTTTGTGTTTATAAAAAGATGCTTAAAGTACCCCAAGTTCACGATTCTGTCCACCACAATCCTCAGTTCTGCTTCCTTTGGTTGGTAAGATTCCTCGATGCTGCTTACGATAGTGACCAAAGTCTAATTTGACTAACCGTATTTTAGCGCAACGCGGATGTAAATAACCCTCTGGCTACGGGTGTAACACCAGGCAGCAGTGGCAGTCCCATTCCAGTCGGCTCAGTGACTCGGGAACATTCCGCTGTGACGTACAAATGTAACTATCCGGTCATTTGCATGCTGATAAGGTATGGTAAGCCAATTGGGACGTGATTGGCTTACGACGACCAATACCCGGTTGCCGTACGAGCGTCAGTGGCTGCAGCCTGCCGCGTGTTTGCGTTAATATCGGTCGGATGTAGACTAGCAGCAAATTTATTCTGCAGGTGATCATGAACCCGGCACTTGCTCATTACAGAAAAACTCGAAAGCGCTTAACTTGAAGTTGTTTACTGCCTGGACCAGAAAAAGTGGTCCCCTCGGTGCCTAAACACTATCCTTATAAAAGGAGTGTAGCCGATGTTCTGGAGTACTCCCTGTTTTTTCGTCAAGTTCTGGTCGCAAAACTGCACGGTTTGACGGCAGATGTTTTATCTCCAATCACGTTGATATCTTCAGTGCTTGTGCACAGCTAGCGGTATTCTTCTGCCATCGGCACCAATCTCGGACCTCTTCGACAAACTTGGAATCAAAACTGGGCGTTTGTTTTTCCACTCGGTCCCTGTCCCCTTGATCTTTGACCCTCCAAATTACTAACGTTTGGCCGGCGTGTTCTGACTCCTTCAGCCGTGTGCTGTTATTTCCATTTGCAGTATGTGAGTACTTGATGATTAAGGGTAGTAGATTTTCTCTCCTGATATCATAGTGGCTACGGAGCTATTTAAAAATGTGGTGTCTCATTCAGTTTGTGATGTGAGCCACCCCCATCCATACCACCACTAGTTGGAATTAAAAGGTCTCAAGGTAGTTAAAGCTAATGCCTATATCTAACTGTTCACCACAAACGGTGTCTAATAGTGCCAACAATGAAGTCACACGAAATTCTTTCATCGACTGTTTCAAGGTTTTTACATGCCACGTCATAGCACTTGTCCACTGTTTACTACTACGCAGTTTAATTAGTCAGTCGTGCCTATCATTCACCTACAGACTATCCAGGTTTTATATGCATCGCTTGTCGTTTCACCGTTTCCCAGGCCAGTCAGTCCAGGGCCCAGTAAAATTTACTTCCTCCCATATATGAGATCCTTCCACTTTGTTTCTTGCCGATTTCATGCCTCATGTGTTCTTTTTGCTGTTTCTTCCCCTAGGCCGGTACTCGTACACACTAACCTTGATATGCGCTTTGTTTCCACCAGGAGCACTGTCAGGTTGTCCCGTATGATGTGATTAAACTTTGCCTTTTACAACATCAACCAAACTGCTCACCGCTTGTTCGTCAAGGTTAGGTGTTCGTCCTTCACGCATCTTTCCGCGTTTTTACTATTAGTTCCCTAGCCTTGACAGTGAACCATTTATCTCCACCAGTAACTTTTCCCCTTTTTAGAAACTGATCTTTGTCCTTATTGTGTGACACGACTCCATCTTTGAAGACAGCGTATGCTGGGACTGTCGGATGATTCCTTCTTGGTGTTCTGTAAGTCGGGCAGTACCTACAAATTTGAGGTGTGTTATGCAGACACAAAGTTGAGATTTCTCTTCAAGTTCACGGAAATAACTCGATTGTTTTCATTGATTTGGGAATCAGACCTACGATCCGTCATTAATTGGATAGCGACCTGGTTACAGTGTAAATCGAATGTACGATCCCGTTAGAATAGAATTGTCCCTTTTACTTAAAAATGCGCCACATTTACTGTAACTGGGTATTTTCAATCACCAGGTGACCCAAAGTGTGTTGAATTTCTTGGGTATTATCGCCCAGCAAGGAAATGTTCTCGCGATATTTCAAATCGTACTGTCAATTCCGAGTGAAGACCTCATTTCCAAAAGTTGCCGGACCAGATGAACCATTCGGATGAGGACCGTATATGACCATTAACCTTAGAGTATCAATTAAGATAAAGTAAAGTTGCTATCCCCTGATTGACTACTGACTCACCATAAAGGATGGAGTTGATCATACTTCGCTGCTGCAGCACAAATCACTATGAAAGTTTTCATTCACCAAATTAAGAGGGTCCTTGACCACAATCAAGATCACTCAACCGAGTAGGCGTGTGAAGCATTTTAGTCATACATGTTCAAAAAAGACAGTAAACGTTCCAAAATGAAATGAAACAAACTATCGAATGGGTTGACTGGTGCTCATTTCAAAAAATTCTTCTAGTTTGTCTGTAATTAGTGTTCTAAATGTTGACTAATATTGTCACAACTCCCTATCGCTTGTATGGGAACGAGGAGCTCACGGACAGGTAACAAAGTCCGAGGACTAACCACTTCAAATAGCTTTTGCAATCAAAATAAGATAGCGCAAGTTTATATGTGGATCACTAGTTGACCAGTACTCCCGGCTGCATCTCGTTAAGTTTAGATCTTTGTCACTTGAACTGTTTGAAGGTCTGTCCCTGCCTGTTTTGCATGTGCAACAAGTTACATAAATAAAAAGTTCTCGAGAATGGCTCAACAAAACCATCAATCAGCTTGGAGTAGGCAGACTAAGCTGTAGAATCGGTCGAAGCTACCTTCGGGGGTCAATTTGCCTTAGGTCTTCGGAAGCTGTAGACACTTCATTTTTTAATCCTACTCGGATCTGTTATGCTATGGACATGTATTCTTTTCGATCAACTCACTCGCATTTGTCTCAGTGACTTAAGCTATTGAAACCCTCTATCAGTCAGAAATGCAGCACCGAAAATGTCTTTCCAACTACTGCTCTAGACTATTGTGAATCTTGATACATACACTTGTATGTAGCCACTGCGTTTCTTGTCAGAAGCTTTGGTCAGCCTATTCTCAGTATCAGAATCATCTCACTTGAGTCGATCGATTTTACCTTATTGTCAGAGAGTTGGCTCCTGCGAGATTTCACCTTGGAGATGAGACAACGTGGTGATGAGATAACAGGTACTGGCGTTCATTTCAGTACACTTTCGCTTGTGCACTTTTGATTTAAGGGCGATCTGAACCCGTCACAGTAAGAGCGTCGTTGTCGTTCGGAATTAATTAGTTTGGAGGAAAACAACCTCTGGCAGGGTAAATAAATGCCGGGGTAAGAAGATCCATGTCACACTATGGACAAAAATGTTTTGGAACATAGACTAACAGTGCGAGGAAAAACGGGGATTACATATCTTAACTGTGGACTGAGTGACGAATGAGAACCTTCAATGGGGTGGAGGTCGAACAGTCAGTGTTGAGGCGTTTTAGCACTGAACGCCCTGAGTTTCAGTCTTCCCAAAGTCGGTGATTTCTGTGATTTGTCAGCCTCACAATGACTTTCCTTTCAAAAATCACTTACATCCTGGTATCGGAGATAAGAATGAAACAGCGAGTTAGCATAAATTTGCTGTGGGAATTGCTCATTAAGACCAGCAAGGCATTATCTGTTTAATCAAACAAGGTTAGTTACATGAAAGCTGGTAGAATTAAATATCTGTCATGGATACCCGGGTCGCTCCATTTGAATCAGCTCAAAAACATATGACGCTCTTAAAAGGAAAATCATACTAATATGAACCTTCCCGAACGTTTCCATCTGGTAAAATTTCCCGCCAGAATATCCGTACTATTCCTCGACTGACCAGTGGGTAGCACCTCATGAATATTCGGGATGTTATGCTCCCAGCGGAAGACCTAAGGCACGTATTTCATTTCGTTTTCTCTGAAAATGTTGTTACTTCAACTACTTTTCTCTATGATTCGCGTATTTATCATACAGACGGATGTTCTCGCGGCTAACACGGGAAACTGGCACTTTCGGGAGAGCAGGCCTTTTATGGCTCTGCGTGAAAGTTGGCACAGTTCGTGAACGATCTTTTGGTACTTCCGAACGACACGAACACAAGGAATCATGCATTCAAAACTTGGTCGAATGCTCTGTCTGTAATTGGGTTCTCCCTAGCAATTCAGATTTGTATGTATTAGGAGTACAATATTTGCTGTTATTCAGTAACTGTTCGAGATGCAGATGCTGTTGACTGCAAAAGCTACTGAAATTTTAGGATTCCCCAAAATTAATGGAGGAAGACCGGCGATCGTAAACACAAAATTGATGACATGAAAGGGTGCAAGGCGATAGTAGGTGGATTTCAAATGAGAAATTAGCTGTTTTGATAAAAGACCGTAAATCGTCCATCGATTCAATCTCAGAATCAATAATGTCTATTGCCCACTGTTCTAGCAAGAACCCCCGAATCCAGGGAAACTGTAGCCAATTTAATGATCCTAGATATGACATGGGCGAGCATTTATTAGAACCGGTGTGATTTTTAATTAGTTTCACCGATTTCCTCGTGTTATCTCCCGACTAGTCTTCCTCGATTGCCGTAATTAAGTTGTGCTAGATTAAAGTTATCTAGGCCAGCTACGTTAATCACTGACTCACGGATCGCAGACATTTCGTCCAGCAATCCAGCGATTCAGTTAAACCTTTACCTTACAGGATAGTTTAACAATATCCGACTTTGGTTTCGTTTTAGGAAAATGACCATGTTTTTGGAAGTAGAAAAGCATAAATTCACAGTTATCGATTATTGGCTTTCTACTCCTGATTGATCCTTCTCTGATGATCCGAGGCAGTTTCTCAGGATTTGGTGAGGCCCAATTAAATTTCCGGTCATAGAGGTTAGACGCGATAATAAATCGGGTGATAGTGACTTTCCGTCTACTATTAAAACATCCATCACCTGCACAGCCGAGTTCGAAAACTCCATTAGTTGCCTGAACAATTCCATGTTCCTCCATCCACCCTAAGGGACTGTTGATGAAGAAACGCCCAGCGTCCCACAATTCAAAGGTGCCAAAATTATTGCACATGTTTACTTACGACAGAATGTCTATTTTTCGAGTTATTCCATATTTTTTATTGGTTTAACCTGATTTTTCTCCTCGGACATTACTGCACTCTGGTTGGCTGGCTGCCTTATTCTTGCACTGAATCGTAAGACCACTACCCCTGGCCAACGAACAGTATATATATATATTCAATGTAAATGCGACGGCTCCTTGTACACATGTTTTGCGCCGCTTGTATGGTTTTTATCCTGCATATCACGAAATTGGTTTAGTTTTGTGAATATCGATGCCGGCTGATACGTTTAGTGAACTTCAAATAGCTTTGGTTTTCTGTTTCTGCACTTTCCAGGTCGGTCACGCAGCCCCTTCGAAAGTCGCTTTCTCAGTGCTTGTTATCCTTGCTTGCTATCTTGGCCGAGGTCAGTAAAGTCTTGTGGTTCGTTCTGGAGTTCCCTGTCCAGTTTGCGGAGGACCGAGCTTCGGAGCTTATTCCGTCTGTTGGTGCGTCAACCAATAGTCGAATCGATGTACCATTACGATTCCTGGGTTTATTTGTGCGTCCGGTTAATAGTTCGAGCACAATGGGCTGCCCTCTGACGTGGGCTCCGTCTGTTGACACGTCAGTCAGTGTCTGAGACTTTCGAGTCCCTATTGTGCTCCGTGACGTCTTGTGTTCTGTCTGCATAGTTGTGCCAATCTGATGACAGGACAATTATTTGACACGATGTTTTTGAAGGTACTTCCAGGCTGAAATCGCTATGGTAGTCTGAGGTGACTTATTGGCTCATATGTTTCGCATCATGCATGATGCGTGTCCATGTATGTTTATTTGTATGTGTTTGCGTATGTGTGCGTGTACGTATTTCAAATGCCTTTGTCCCAATAATGACTCAGTCACCGATCCAAAGCTGTCGCGTTCCAGCACATTAAAGCAACAGTTAACAACCCACATGTAAACAAAGGTCTGTACACTGTTCCCCGACCCAAAGGCCACGGGGCGAACAGCATATGATCTCAATTCTAATAACATGAATACGCGAGAGCGCCAAGAGTGTTATGCACCGACAATTGAATCGGTGATCGGACTAATATCGGTCATAATGTAATCAATGTTACTGGCGTGAGTGATCAAGAATGTCGGGGTATTGCTGTCATCAGACAAAACGTCTACGGCCCTTAGCGCCCGGATTCAAATTGGCTGCTTATCCCGGGGCCCGAATAGTCTTTACACGATTGGGCTTTGTTTAATTACAAAGAGGAGTGAACACGGGGGCGGTACCCAATGTATCTTATTTGCATTTATATTTACTTAACTTGTACACGGTCTTTCAACCCCAAACATACAACTGGCACAACTGTGTTAGAAACGAAGATAATAAGTGACATCATGCACACAGAATGTTGCTCGACTACCAGATGAAGTGAAGAAAGAGTTCGGAGCAAACTTATACCGTGCAAGTTCGAATCCGGGACAGGTAAGTTATGGCTGCACTTTTCTTGTATGGATATACTAGATGAGAAAAAAATCGCTGCAAGAAGTTCGCGAAGCAGAATGATCTGCATATTGAAAAACCAACGTGATAGGCGGTTGTTTTTGATCAGTGAACTTCAAACACGCGCCAACAGATCCGTCAAGAATGCTGCCGTTAGGCGGAACGAATAAAAGGAACTGGAATAACCCATTGGTCACGGTTCTGCATGCCAATTTTATTGAGTTCGTTTAGATTTGTGACAGAGACAGAAATTTCAAAAAACGAAACCCGCGCAAAACATGAAAAATTCGCCTTAATTCAGATAGATTTCAGCAGTCTGAATCCCCAGTGTCCGACGACTGGTATGTTTACCTACTGAAGACTAATCTTCAGGTACGACTGCAACGAAACAGGTGAATGTCACATAAAATCAGTCTATTGAGTAATCATGTGACATCAACAGCAAGAATTTTTCCGTCATTTTATAGCCTATTGCCAACGTTTATTAGCTTTTAGCTTCCGATTAGTGACGTCAGCCCAGAGTACAGAATTCTTCATATTCCAACATGCGGACACCTCAGTGTGCAACAGATTACGGGCAAAATACCACATTGGTTTACTACAGAGCTTGATTTTTAGACTGAGGAGTGTGGGTGTAGAGCCATGGAATACAGTGTAGACTGATCACATGCTTTAGATAATCCAATTTGTCTACGGGACTCAGTAAGTGTGCACTATCAGACCCATTCGGGTGAATCGGAATACCGATCTGAATAACGTGAATTTTCCTACATCAAATAAAATGAATCACTGGGAAATCTTTGCTTTTATTTTGTCTGTCAGAGGCAGCTTACGGGACCGATAAAAGTATTGTGCGATCCAAGGATATTTGAAATGCGTGCTTAGGTCTTTGGCACTTAACTATCGCCAGAAGTTACAAATCAGTTGCTCGCATGACCGAAGCCAGGTTAACAAATCCTGTGTTGCTTTCATCTCTGCAACGCTCGACCCAAACTACAAACTTACCAGGGTGGACCTGATAATTCACACGTACTTTACCTCGCATGCATTATGGATTATGCAAAAACGTGTGATCGTTCTAGAGTATCTTCAATAACCAAGCTCTATAGTAAAACAATGGTATTTCGCTCTTAAACTTCTGCTTAGTGTTTTTAAATGACGTTATTCAGTTTATGGGCTGTGAATAAATCTGTACTCTAAGTTGAAGGCTACCAAGCAACAAGCAAATCTGTGGACAGAGGTTTGTTTAATTTATGAAATGATTCACCACGGGGTATGGGTAACCTTCAGTGAATTTAAATTTTCTTGCAGAAATATCAATTTCAACAGTCCACTACCGCGACCGTGGAAAAGCCCATGTTCGGAAGGAGATGTACCAGAAAATGTTGTCGTTTAAGCGATCGTATCAAGTCAGTTGTGTTGGTCCAGCGGCGGTCTTTCAGCTCAGATTTATCCAATTCCAAATCCGATTTTATTCTGTGTGACTGGGCGAAGCGGATAATGACTGCTGATGACTCCTAACCGGCTAACCGAAACCGCCGCATTGCAGTTCACTCCTTATTTGCCGACACCACCATGTTCTTGAAGCTCATGTGACACTCAAATAGGTTCTCCCCCGCCCCTCCAACCCATATTCTACAGGTTTACGGGCACTTTGGTGCATCATGTCCTGCTGTAGAACGTGTGAACATTGGTCACTCATCAGGACTGTCAGTTGGACACTGATGATAGCGAAATTTCCTCAATTCAGGTTCTCAAATCTCACTTTGTAATGTAGTGCTTATGTCAATATCGTGCGCATGACTGGACACAAATAAGAAATTCCAAATGAAATTATGTGGGAATTCCCCAGAGCACATTGTACAAGTTTCATCCGGGTGTTCTCTGTCTGGTTACCTGGTTTCCTGTCTATTTGTCTGTCTGTTTACCTATCGCCAAAATGCGTTTTCTTCACTATCCTCATAACCTGACTAATAGTAGAGACAAATTCGGTGTATCGGATGCGGATGACTTTCTCATTGCCTAGTCAACCACTCGGTGTCTATCTCTAAGTTGGAACAGTCACGGACGCACCTGGTTATGTTAACAACCTTCATATAGATGTCTGGCTCACGCACTAAAACGAATGAGGGCAAGGTTGGGTGTGTGGATGTATGTATGTAAGAATGTATGCATGTATGTATGCATGTATGTCGAATGGAGCACACTCTTCAAGGCAGCAACTACGATCATGGTTCTGTGGCCCAGTCAAGTCTGAGTAGTCCGCGCGCCTTTACAGTCAGTTTGCCCCACTCTTGTGTCAAATGGGGCAAGCATCATGTTCCGCTAGCTTGGTTATCGATTGACCGGTTGATTGGTAGATTGGCAAACGCGCGGACAAGAATAAGGAAATTGCAGAGGATTGATTGCGTAACTGTCCGGGCAACCAAATTGCCCTTCAAAACGTAGAATACGCTGCCGTACTCCATTATTTTTCTGCCAACTGAAACACCACGAGAAGTATTCTGACGATTAGATACGCGTCTTTGTGAAGTGATTTGTGTCCCTTCATTTCTGGCCTGCACATCGTTTGGTCTATCCACGATCTTTTCTCATCGCAGGCTCGGGTGGGGCACCTCGATTAGGTTACGATGGCTATTTGCCACGGCACCACTTCAGCAAGTGGTCAAAAACACAATTCAGGTTATCACGAAAATGACCGTCCCCACCAGAAAGTTTCCGCGTTGGTTCTGCGCTGCCCGTGGGTGAGAGAACCAAACTTGTCCCCTCGAAAGTTGGCTGGTAGGCAAGCCTCAACGGACCGGAGCAAGCGAACTTGTTGTGTCCTTTGCGATGGGACTGTTGTGTAAACACATTAGGAGAGCCGAATCGGATGGCTAGTTTGGATGTCAACCCTGTATGCGCTTGTCTGAATCGGCCACGGGAATTGCTGCATTCGGTGAATGTCGAACAGCAGTCACTTTGATGAGACAGAAATTCGGGAGCATTGGTTACGGACAGAATTTTGGCCGGCAAACGAAGTTTAACAACACAGCAACATCACAACGGGTAGCGGAAACCAACTGAATGTGATCAGTGCAAATCGCTGTGCTTTATTTCGTCGTGGTGCCTATGCAAAGATCAGGTTCAAATTAGAGCAAATAAACCAATCAAGTGTCATACTGATTATGAAACGAGGAAATAAAATAAGAATGGTGAACAGAAAATACGACCTGATTCATAGGGCTTTTATAGATAACAGTGAAATCCTTGCATGCAGTCATGCCTCCAGACGTTAGTTTCACAGGGCTTATTTTCGACCTCGCGTAAAGCCACTAGCAAGCGTTGATCCATTTGTGTATTTCTATCAGACCGATAGCAACATAAATGCTGGATCTTGTTTTTGTATTACTCATACAGTGTAATAGTTTCTAAGAATCGGTCCCAGAGTACTCATCAAGCTTAATTTGTGCTTGTAAACATCACTGCCGAATGACGTAAGGAGTGTATCTAAAAATCGATGCGCCATGTATCGGTTTTTATTGTGAATGATATAATGTTAATAACACAGCTTTGTTGATTGATGTAATGCGCCAACGTGAGTAATCTTTCTCAAGGCAAGTTTTACAATGAACAACGCTATGTTATTAACATTATATCATTCACAATTAATTTGTGTTTCTTCGATAAAATGTATGGCGGATTTTGATCATCAGTCTTTCTATAGTTAATTCCGAAGGTAGAATGGTCATTGTCTTCTCGCTTTGAAATAAAGCGAGATACAATAGGAGACAGATTATTGGAAAAGGCTTTAAACCGTGCGGCTGCTCCATAACCAACCTCCGGAGCATGACAGAACACGTGAAATTATGCACCACTGGTTGCTGATCCGAATTTGGAAACAACGAGGAAATTCTTGAGTTCCCAGCATGCCCATACCTCTCATCCATTAGTCCCAGCTTCGCAGTAGGATCTCCCCACTTGTTTCGTAGCAGACCAAAACTTGACACAATTGCAGCAACAGTGCTTTGTCGTGGAAAAGATAACTCCAGTGGGTCAACTGTTGGTGAGGCTGTTGATAGCGGTTCCCACCGAGACTGCAGTTTATCTCGATTAGTGAAAGTAAACTGGAATTCATCTTCCACAGCTTTCCATTCCAACCACAAAGTTGCTTTGTCCACAGCTGTGCAGACTTCCCAATCCTAAGGACAGACTGTCGTAGGGTTTCCAATATTTCTTGGTAATAGTATACCCATTTTTGTGGTCGAACAGCCTCATTTGTATCGTAAAATCCCTTACTTGTTTCACCGCTGGAAATGCCACGACAGTGTGATTGATGTATAATATTCTCATTCACTTCTGGCGACGCAATCTCCCTACCAGGATCCCCAGTCAACAGCAGTTTGATGTAGAACGAACTTTGTGTAACAAGGAAACGAAATACAGTGGTAACAAAACATCTAGGGTGCATCTAGGGTGCATTCCCGATATGATTCAAGATAAAACCCGGAAGTATACAAATAATCATTTGTACTTACGTGCTTCGATTAGATAACTTGACACAGTCGACTGGGTGTTAGGGCTATTTTATTTCCACATTCAAATGCCCAAATCGAACTTGAATTTGGACGCACAAAACTTATACATGCTCTATAGCGCCATCGAGAGTGGGAAGTCGTTCTTTATTCAATGAGATATTTGTCCGAGGAACCGCATACTCAACACGAGTATCGCAATGAGCCTCTTTTGCTTTCCACCCTTCGAACTTGAATGACCATCACTCCCAATGTGTCTTGTCGTCTCAGAAAATTCCTCTCGGAATCGACAAAACAACCCCACCAGAATTAATTTGTGTCCGGTTCTGGTAGCAACCCCTTTGTTCAGAGAAAAAGCTCCCGAATTCGAGTGGCAGAATCACACTACCAGCAACTAATTTTGTTTTCTGGTATTCGTAATGGGATGGTGCGCCAGGTACTACCTTGGCTCCTTGTCTCTCTTTAAATGTTTATTGGACACGACCTCTGTGTGACCCTCACTGATATAACGGCATGTTATTCGACAGCATCAAGCGAAAATTCATGAGCCTTATCATTGAATCCCTTCACAGTAATGCAATTCCGTAATTCCCGTTCTTTCAGGTTACGGTATCAGTAACTACCTCATGACTAGCTTATTCTCAATTGAGATAAGTTTTTCAAATAATCGTCATTGAATTCGTTATTATAGAGAAGATTCAGCTGATCAGTCAGGGAACTTGTCTGCGATACTTCTGCTTGAAGTCGGAATACGGAATTTGGCCAGTATCAGTTACGCACGGATACAGATCACCAATTCACGCTGGACTAACTTCTCATTGGCTGATCGTGTACGCAGATTAGCACGAAACTGCACTAGTTTGTATCACGTAACTTGCACGTAAACTCATCACAATGTCTCAGCTACTGTGTGGTTTACACATCTATCACCGAGCCTTCTTCGATCCAAGTGAGTTTCAACTTAGGGGTGTTAGAATTTCATAAATTTCTTCTGTCTGCCGAAGCTTTGAGCCAAAGCCCGGTGTGCTTCCGGAAAGTAGGCGTCCGCAAGGATTCCGTACTCTAACATTATCTAGCTGGTGCCTTATGAGTCCACTAAAGAATGCTGACATTCGGACAGCTCCTTACCGGTTGAATCGGAAATTTCTCTTCATAGAAATTTCGTAGTTTACCAAACTCGTGTAGCTGTTCCGCTGAAGATCGAAAACCAAAGAGGTATTGGTTGACTGATCGCACTCCTCTACATGGTGTGAATGCAGTACGATTAATAAACCGGCTATCTACAACATCCAAGAGAGAGTAATGCCTTGTTTGACGGTCCGGAATGGAGCTCAGTTTAGACGCAGGATTCGGCCTCAACAGATGTCCATGTCTTAGGCTAGAAAAAGAAGCCGTCAGTTCCGAGGGGTGTTTCCACCCCCGGGGACACTCATGGTGACAGAACGATACGAATACTATATTACAAGTATCCAATTGCAGATCAGGCATTTACTGTGAAGGTATATGAGCAAAGACTCCTTTTTAGCAAACAGAGCGACATATGAGTGAGGCTTTTGCAGATTATGGTTTCAGTTTTGGGGAGTGATCGAGCGTTCCACTGAGATCTGCTAATGGAAGCCAGTTAGCCGTACCTAGTTCGATGAATTCACGCTTCACGGAAAATCAATACCTGCAGATCACTGAATTTGAACTAATCTCCACACCTCAAAATGTCAGCTCTTCCAGCTCAAATTCCCTGCATTTGGACACGTTATGCTCTACTGTTTAAAACAAGTTTAAATCCGATATGCGATTCACTTCAGCGGACCCAACATTGCAGTTATTCATTTCCAATAACAGTCTGATCAACGCACCTAAATCTTCAGTAATCAGCCTCAGAACTTTTAACAAACTATTCAAATACTTAGTCTCTACATGGCCTTGTCCGTACAGGTACCTCAAACTACTGGTACAGGTAAAAGGACGCGTTCTTCTACAGAACCCGGAGCTTGCCCCAGACATTCTTTGACCCATCGTTTCCTAAATTAGGATACCAGATGGTTAGCTTTGCCTCCACCTTCGAACCGTCCTCTCTCGTAACGACGTTTTCCGAATTTCGCGAGCACCATTCCTCACAATAGGTAAATCCTTGGGGCTGAGTATCGGCAGGTCACGGCAGTGGGAGATTTTGAGAGGATGATATTGTAATTGGTACTGCGCCCGAGTCTAACAGTTGTTTCATTTATTGCCGGTGCTTGCGCGAAGCTGGATCGTGCCAGACACACTACGATCAGTACGCAAGCGTGGCGTGAGTCGATGGCAAGAATGCAAACATGCAAAAGGAAGGTCATAACGTAAGCTGAGCCAACAAATCAGGATGAGCGGTCCGGATTGGACAAAGAACCCCATGAACTGAATCGTGTGAAATGTATCGAACACGATGGACCAATCAAAACGCGACGTGGACAACGGATGAAATGATGGTAGTAGCACGGGCGCAATAATGAAAGCAAAACAACCTATAAATATGTGATGAGTTTACTTGATAAATGAGATTCTCTGTTTGCCGCTGGACTCTGGTTATCATTGGAGACAGCCGGAACGGACGATGACGATCTAGAGATAGGATCGGCATTCTGAAGAGCATATTTTGAGACAGATAAACAACGATACTCGACAAAAGTGACAGGTACTAACAGTCGTCCATTCATTATCACATCATTCGGCTGGAAAGGTGGCTTCTACTTTATCAGTCATCCATTCTTCTCCACAGATTGAAAAGATGTCCGTCTAACAAAAGGTAGCATGACTTCCCACTATTCTTCCTCCGTGACTAGAATAAAAGAAGGTAAACTACCATTGCACTTCCCTCCGAATGGACTTATCCAGAATCCCACCGGTAGATCATTTTTTCATCAGATTCCTCAGTTCGCTTTGATCTCCGATGAAGTTAGTTCTACTATCACTGAAGGTTGCTGCCGGTGTTCCCTTCCTCGACGAGAACCTCAACAGCTTCACATTAAATGAATCGGCGTTTAACGAATGGGACTTCCAAATGTACTGCACGAATCTGAAAAGGTGTTAAGGGGCATCGGTGTAGATTTTCGGTTTGTCCATTATTTTCGGCAGTAATCTCAACTCCTTTTTGTAAACCTGATATTGAACAATGGGAATTAAATTTTCTTTCGACCTTCATACTGCGTCTTTCTCAAAAATCCTGCAGCTAGCGTCCTATCTGGATGTTTGCCTGTCCTCGTTAATAGGTAAAATTTGAAACGAATCAGTTAAGTCACCGATCTCAGCAACTGAAAACAGTTCGACTACCTTGGGGGCAACGGCTCGACTTGTCTGTCCTCCAAAGTCATATAAATCTTCGATTTGACTTCTGGTGTAGACTCCATTTCTGCAGAAGCTCTGGTCACTTTGCTTCATTCATGATTAGGAATGGTGACCCCTCAGACTAATGTCTGAAATGGCTGCATTAAATGGCACCCCTCAATACCCATGCAACAGGATTCACTTCAGACCTCACGAGGAACGACTGATAAGGTTCCGACCATATACTCACTGAACTTCGGTTTTGGGTACTTATAAAATATAAAACAATGAACAAATGTCCAGAATTATGTCACAGCAACTTATACGCTTCTTCTTTGGAAGCACGGTAAACTCTTACTGCGAATCGTGACGGGATGGTCGCCGTCTTCAGAAAAGCTGCCCTTGTACAATATGGGAAAGGAAAGGACTTTGTTACACTTGATTCCCTCGTGAATAAATTCTGAGGTATCACAGAACAGGTGCAGCTCGTACCGCCACCAAAATTACACACACAACGAGGGGTTTTTAGGGTACATTGTAAAAATTCGTCCTAGTGTCTCAGATGGGATTCACCAATTCCCAGTCGAACCTTCAATGACAAACCTGCTGCAATATTTTTTGTTTAACAAAATAAAAAACGAGACCAATCCCCGTGGGTTAGGTGTTGACGAGACCATTGACAGCACACTCCGCCTGGTTCATGGCTTTACTTGAGCACCGACGATGAACTGAAAGTTACCTTCTACAACTTTCCGTTCCAACCGGAAGGTTCCTCCTGACACTGATACGGAATTGTCGATTTCTAAAATTACGAGTCAGTTCGATTTATTCATTTATTCTTTTTTGAAGGGGCGATGTAGAGTACTTTCTCACAACTGCACACTCACTTACGTACTCAAAAACCCGCATTTGCCAATAACGTGCTAATCTAAACTTCGAATACTTTCGAGTCTTGAAATACTGGCAGCCGAACTAGCAACGCGTTCTTTATTCCGCACCCCGAATCAGCTACCGGTCCATTTAGAGCAAAAAAATTACACGAAAGGGTGCCCAGAAATGTTGAGTTATCACTTGATATGCGATCAGATTGTCATCCAACATTTCTCCCCGCCATCAAGGGAAATTCGGCGCGCCTCGTCCCCTTGGTGGTATTCCAACCTGCATAAGCTTTCCCCTATGCCCACTGTCATTGGAACAGGATTACTTCGGAAACAGAGAAGTATTCTCAATAAGCTTACTGTCTTGCTCGGCCCTTCGTCAAATAATCCTTTTCGAGAACAGCCCTGAGACTTGGTGGAACAGTCGAATAATGCCAGCAGGTTGTTTGGTTTCTAGGACTCGTATCAACATGATGGGTGAGGTACCATTGCGGCCGTAGTTCTTTCTTAAGTGTTAGACGCTATCTCTTCGTGGCCTTTAATCGAGTCTCCCTTTGATAGGTCGGAATATTCGGTAAAGAATTCGTAGTCCCATTGAAATCTTTTTAGTTCACTTACCCTTTCCCTTGCGATGACGTAATTATCCAACAGTTGCTTTGCAACATCTGTCGACAGTAAGCCGTTTTCATAGTTGCTGGTTCTTAAAGTTCTGGCATCTGCAACAGTTTTCATACCCAATTTGTCTTCAATCAGATGAACCATGTTTGAGCTATCCTCATCGTCAAATTCTTTGTCGTAAGGTAAATCAAACTGCTTGGTCAATGAATCTATCACTGTCTCATTCCCGCATCTCATAATGTCATCAGAGGCTTGCATCCACAGTTCCAGAATAAGGACAGTTAGTGCCCGAACCATATTCTCTATCTTATTCACTGAGTTCCAATCACTAATGCAATATTTCGCGTGAGAACAGTTTCCCAGCTGAGTATTTTTTAAGACAGTTTGGTCAGCGTCTCAGAATCTTTGGAAAATGACTTCACAAACACACACACCACAGTAAGCTTTTATCCAATCCGTCCAGCTCAATGACTGATCCACCAGTGGAGTTGTCCATACAGGCCCTTCAGCATATCACTGGCCTTTCCACAGGCATTGTTCTACGGTGACCAGGCCTCCTCTTTACCACGAGGAGGGAAAGAAACAAGAATTCTAAAGTTTGGTGCGTAAAAACGTCCCTATTGAATACCCAGTAGTCAGTCTTCGTAGTGCGATCTTTTGACTAGCGTGTCACCTTGAATGGGCAAAATGATATGTATACTGGCTTTCTCTCCCACCGTCGCCCTCCTACGAGCTTCCTTTTT
>LUCM01009828.1:80907-138909 GCA_008360955.1 Fasciolopsis buskii | reverse complement strand
GCTTAAACAGTCTTTGACTGTTACCTGAAGCGGACGCCACTTCCATCTCTTCGGCTACCTTAACCCACCAGCTTTCGCGGTCATTCCTAAGGCTTATGGTTAACTGACGCTGCGACTGCCGACGCATCTTATTCATTTCCTTGCAGTTAGGCAGCTCGCGTTTTTGCTCCATTAGAATTAGCGACGCTTGAGAGATCCAGTGTTTTTGATGAATACTAGGTCTGGGACCGCAGGCGAAATTCGCTGCCAAATGCATCACCTGCTTAATTTGATCCCACTGATCGTCTACATTGGTACTGGTCGCAGTTCTTAGTTCCTCGGACAGTTTCTGTTCGTAGCTGTTGCGAAAAGCCGAATCAGACAAACGTTCGACAGCCAATCGGGTTTGTGGCCTGCGTCGATGGCCATTCAGCTGCAGCAAAAATCGCATTAAAACTAACGCATGGTCCGATTCGACGTACGTGGTCCAGTATGATCTACAGTTCTGGACAGAACCGCGCCAACGGTAGCTAACTGCGATATGGTCAATCTGACTCAATGTACCTGTTGGGTTAGAATGCCATGTCGCTGTGCGACGCGAACTGTGTCGAAATTCATACTAGATAGGATCAGGTTATGGTCTGCACAGAATTGGAGTAGTCTTGCCCGTTTTCTGTCCGGTGTGCAGGCAAGGCGCATCGCCCACCTAAACAGGACTCTGATGCACCAAGTTTTCCGACTTGTGCATTAAAGTCACCTGCTACCACTACAATGTCAGAGCGTTTGCTCTTCCGAACAAGAGTGACGAGGTTATCGTAAAACTTGTCTTTCTTCATATCAGTGCTGCAGTCTGTGGGAGCGTATGCCAAGATAACAAATAACACGCCTAACACTACTATCCTTTCGGACGCCGACTGATCCCTGCAGTCTCATGGCACACAAGCGACTGTTGACTGTGATCCAATCTAAAAGGGCTGCTTCAGCCTTCTCACTCAAGGCTATTCCTACACCACGTTGACCCACAGCTTGAGGTGCTTCGTCTCCTGAAGTGCGAAGAAAATATCTTGACAAGACGTTTGGCGCAGTTAGCTGAATTACTCTACTCGAATCCTGAATTCGTGTTTCACTCGCACAGCAGACATCAATCGAGAGTCCACTGTCAGAGCCAAACACGCCTGTTGGCCAGCCTGCATTAAAGTGCGCACATTGAAAGAACCCAGATTCAGAGGCTGACGAGGCTTGAGAAAATGTGAGCTAACAGACTGGAAACCACCTACTACACTACTCGACAATAAACCGTTGCGAGTATCGGGCGTGTTATAAGTGGAGATACTAGGGGTAGGCAGAAGGGGCAAACAGATTGGGTTGGAGACAGAAGGGACAGGTTAAATAAAAGAGAGGGAACTCTGAGCAGCAGCATACTTATCACTACCCACCCCACCTGCGCTCGATTCAATGGGCGGCGCGGTCCTGATTAGCCTGCGCGACGACCGATGTAGTATGAAATTGTTTGTAGACGTGTAACTCATGAGGATCGATGAACGGGTACTGCTGGGGTGTGCAGCCGCTAAGCAGAAGAACGGTTAGGGTTCTCAACCAAAGCCTTTGGTTCTGACAAGAACCTGACCGCAGGGCAGTGGGGCACAGCTGAGTAGAAGCCCATCTACTGGAATCAGTTATTCTTCTACTCGTTTTTCAGACTGAGCTGCTAACTCAGATCAACCCCCAACTTGGGGGACCAGGAGACTACTTCATCAGGCCTCTACCCATTGACCTTCCAGGCACGATTGGATCTTCGGCTTGAGATAAGCCATCCTGTATAGCTCGTTGGATCATGGAGGCACGCAAGCCGTCACACCACGTCAAGGTGTGGTCTCGTGACAGGCTGTTTCCTAGATTTTCTTATTCCATTGACATTCCCATACAGTCCTTCGGTGCACTTTAATCTGCGTCATTCTGGAACTTCTGAAGCTGCGTTTTCTGACCTAGGTGGATTTGTCGGGGTTTTCAGTGGGAAGGCTGAAGATGCATTGCTAGACTGGGTCCAAGTCGACAGGTAGTTGTAGGCAATAAGATTTACATGTTCGATACGAAAGACCAAATCTGCTTGTCGTCTCAGCGTACAAGCTTACAGTTTGCACCGCAGGTGCAATCGAGAGCACTTCCTGTCAAAAGCTACATTATCTATTGCACATTTTAGCAGGAATGCTAGGATAGGTCGGCTGTCCTCGAACAGGGTTCATTCTGGAAGCCCTCGCTGTTACGGTTGCTATCGTTCAGAAAACGGGGAACAATTGTTGGCTCTGTGTTCAAACTATGGATATTTTCTTGTTGGTACGATCTTTAGATTCCGGTGCGCTATTTAGTGTTTGTCTCTTCCGGTTAGTGAGATACCCAGATTGAGCAAATCGCATTTAACTACCGATGACAGTGTTGTTTACAAATACCTCTGTATGATCGTGAGTGCTCAGGCTTCCAGTTGCCAACTCGCTCTGGACGTCTTTCGAAGAGCTCCGAAATGACAGAATATCTCATATAGTCTCTGCTGGGGAAATGCTATTAACTGCCTTCTCGTGGGGTACATGTTCTCATCAAATTGCGGTGACAGGCAAATTTCTGCCTCCCTACACTGGGATGATTAATCTTTGGTATTTGGTTTAGGGGAGATGGCCTTGATTCTAAACTAAACACGAGCGGCGTACGAAACATAAGGCTTTATGCTCACCGCCGTTTGACTAAGCGGTAGTTTTAACGATTTTGAATATTGGTGAGTTTTGTCGCTCAGGTTGGGAATTTTTAAAGTTTCGTGAGCACTGAGATTGACGTTTAGATCGTAGGTGTTCCATCACAGACCAGAACGACAGTATCAGTGTGAAGATAATGACCTTTCTATTCGGTTGTAGTTTTAGTAACACTGTCCTAGATTTGACCTTGACTCCAGAGTAAGTCCGCCTTGCAGGTTGCCATGGCTTCGACCCTGAGCTAACAATACTACTGATTTTTGGAACGTTACCAATTTTGACAACATTACTAATTTTAACAAAATTACTAATTTTGGCGCTGTTACTAATCTCAGTTGTGTGGTTGTGGGAAGCCCTGTAACTGGGAATGGTGCTGGATACTACTATCTCGAAATGGCTCCGTCTAAATCTTGTGCTTTAATATAGATTGTTTATTTGGTCCAGGTCAATGTGCTTGTTGATAGACTTCGTCGACGAATGTCAAGCTTCCAGAAACTCTTTTGAATGCCTTGTATTCGTTTGATCCACAACATAAACTGTGTCCAGATTGAAGGTATGTCCTTCCTGCTCCCCGTGAACTGATGTCAGCGAAAGAGGGTCATGATCCATTTAGTCAGAGGTTCGGGATAGGGTCTCCTAAATCAACCAACTTCGGTTTGGGTAACCGCCTGGTGACAAGCTCGCAAAGAAGTCTTGGGTTGCGATAGACAACTGGTAACGTGGAGGTGGAGGGTAAAGGAGCTGTCAGATGCGTGGTAAAGACTATTCCCTTTTCCCTTCCACTGGGTATGATTTCGATAGCACCTTGTCTTCGTACGGATTTGTCCAAAGTATATTATGCATATGTACATGTGTACGTAGATGTTCACAAGTTTGCTAGCCTCACTGAAACACCGCTCGCGTCTGGTGGAAACGCCGGATAGAAATGATTAGTTGGGTTCCCGGTTAATGATGGCATAAAATCGTCATCTGATCGGTGTAACAACTCTACATTACGTCTGAAGGCTTTAGAACACATCGCACATGCTAGCTCATCATTAAACCTGTCGTGATCGGTTTGCACATGCTGAAAGAAGTAAGGCTCCGATCAGACTGCGGCGTGGTGCAAAGGCTAGAAGAACACATGAAGAAGCCTCGGTTTTGGCATTATTTAGTGTTTCTCGACTTCTTTTATGGAGCCAAGTAGTTGAGGATTATTGCTAATTAGAGTTGTTGAGAAATATGTTTAGGGATCGAAAGCAGTAACGCGAATGCTTTGTGATATGCCTGCCGAATTCGTGCTCCGTAACAACCGACAAAAATGTTGAAAAAACATCAAAAGAGCACTGTGAAAACACAAAACGCTCTGTTTCCCCTCTTATCTTCCCGGTTGCTGTGTAATTTCAATTAGACATTCTTACGCTGACACTATGCTTGTTTTCTATCTGGTGTTATATATATATATATATATATATATATTTAGAGTTGGGAAGGCGTACACTGAGTTAATACGTTTATCGTGACGTTTCGATCCAAACTAGGACTCGTTGTCAAACGTGAATTTATATATATATATATATATATATATATATTCGTTTATCCCACGCAAATCGAGCTAGGTTTGGGTCCACGAGATCCTCATTCGCAAAGGGTGGAGACTTCAAGGAATGTGGCGAAATCTCACGATCCATGGAATTCGTGCATTTGAAACATCTCTGCTCTTGGACAGTCCCTCTTACTTACTATCATTAAATTTTTCTTTTACTAATATTCGGTTAATTTTCGGTTCTAGATACCAGCTAAAGTCAGCGTGCGTTGGTTCAAGGTAAACAGTTGTACGAACTGAAGCTTTTGACTTTGGACGAGAAATTGCCAGTTGGATGGATGTCATGAATTTCTCTTATTTGCAGAGTGCGTGATGTAATTATTTCTGATGAGGGTAGATCAAATAAAACTGAGAATTCATCTAAACAGGTGGCATATATATTCATCAAGGTTGTTTATCTGTAGATATTGACATGATTATATCAAATACGCGAAATAGTCATCATCAATAGGTAAGATTTATGAAATCCTTCAATGATCACATTCTATTTATTTGTCCAAACTATGCTTCTGGTGCCGTCAGATCGATTTCAAACGGGATTTCTCGTTCCGGTTCTGTTAATGTTTTTCTAATTGTGCCCGTTAATCAACAACGCGGAATCTCATTTATTGCCAGGCTTCCCATGGACCGACCCTATCTAATCCGACTGTTGTTTCCCTAAAGAGTGCATACTGATAGTGATGAAATTTAGTTTTCGAATGTCAGAAAACAGTCGATAGCATAATATTATCACGTGTCACGGTCAATGGGACATTACATTTTTTTCCGCAGTCTTTCTTTGGCACTTTTCTTTTGATGTTCTTCTTCCAGTTCTCAGGTTTTGTTTTGGTCCACAATGCAAAACAAGGTGGTTCAGTCGATGACGGATGATTTATACAACCGTGAAAAAATAGAGATATTTTTTACAAAGTGCATGAGGACGAATATTTCTGGTTGAAAAAAGCGAAACGATCCACGCATTAAATAGAGTGGAAGCCTTTAAGGAACTTTGTTCATTTACTGACAACCAGAAAGACCGGTTTAATATTCCATGTACTGATCGGTATGTCGACGGAACAAAGCGGTAGTTCAGTAGGGATCTCATCTTTCTGGACGATGTTGATATAGCATTCAATGGTAATTAATTGATACCAGATAAGTGTGATTTACGTATAAACCGGAATTTTGAGCTGTAGGATAGTGGCAAGTTGTCTTTTCCCGTCGTAACTCGATAATGACTATGGTGATTCGCTTTAACTTATTCATGCGGCATATTTTTGCGAGAGCTTTGCGTTTCCTGCACACAAAATTGCGGAAGTGTCTGTCTGTGTGTGTGCGTTTAAGAGAGAGAAAGAGAAGTATACCGAGTCGGCCTCGAACCAACTGAACGGATTGTGCACAGCAGTTCCACGTAGTATGACAAGTTGACAGCGCGTCAACCAAAGGTAGAAGAAACAATCCAGGCACGCCAACAACGCCTGACTAATTCCTTCCGTGTTGTACCGTTCATGGTCCGAAATCACAATAAATAGAAATTTCTGTGCCATCTGCATTCCTGTGAGAAGTGTTGCGCCACTCAGCTGAAGTGTGTCACTCAAAAGGATGACTGTAAATGCCAAAGTATTTGCCGTTTGGCTGCTTAGGTGCATGCCACTGGTAAATATCAGTAGTCATAGGTGGTTCGCTTAAAAGGCGCTTCTCTGGAATTTGCTGTTGCTAATTGTCCCTAAACGAGTTTTGGTTGTTTTTTTGCTTTCTTGCTCGTTTGCTTCCATGGGGAACACATACCGTGTACGAGCCAACCATCCCATTTATAGTACAGAGTCGTAATGATCTTTAGATTTATCTAAACAAGTTCCTGGGTTGTTCATCTTTTATCCAGCATTATGCAGCCTCAAAAGCTTGTTTCGGCCACTAGGCCACACTGTTCGTGATTCGGTCACATGTTCACAACTTGGCATGTCTGATCCGGTTTTTTCACCTGCTTTCGGGGTGATCCGTAAGATATGCACCAAGAAAAAACCGGCCGATTTCTTCAGTTGAAGCCAGGTAACTGATGCCAACATGATGTTTAGAATAATCGCAGAAAATACATTCTTAGATGGTAACTTCGTCTTGCTAATTTCATAAAAAGATTCATCGCTGTATGAAACGGTTCTGATTTGATATTTGTGATGGGGTGCTAGCGAATTGAATTTCACATTGGGCAACGGATTAGCTACCATGGGGACGTTTAGAGTACTGATGGGAGCCTTGGGTGATGATCCCACTGAGTCACTGAGTATGACAAGATGCGAATCACGCCGCGGAAGGCACCACGCAAGATTCTAGATCACGTGAGCACCACAAGCTTGCTTGTATATCTGTACCTTCGTGTGTCACATACGCAAAGCCCTGAAATGTCAACCGATCAATAGCCTGCGAAACGGTAGACAGCCGTGGGGGATATGGAGATGAAAAAATTTACTGCCATTGGCTGTGGCCGTACCTTCGTCAAGTGATTAGGAGTGCTGACTCATGAAAACAGCGTGTAGATGAAATAATCCAAGAATCGGAGGCCCTTTAGTTAGCACAATTCCGCAAGGGATTTTTCAATTATGCATCAAGTAAACCAATACAGAAAGATTTCAGTCCCCCGTCAGATGTGACGATCATCAAGGAAGCAGGTTTCTTTGTGAAGCTTAAAATTGTGGGACCAGGTGAATTGGTCCCCGCTCTTTTTCGACAATGGTGATCAAGATTTGCCCTCAGAATTAACAAGACTCTACAGGTCGAACTGGACGAGTTAGCAGTTAGTTAAGAGTTAATGTGAACCGTTGATTTTATTTATTTACAAACGATTTGATAGGTTTTACTGTGGCAATTATAATGAAATTTTGTTAGACATTTCACCCGAACTACCAGTGGAAATCATTATCCATCCAATATCCACAACATTTTCGCAATTTAAAGGACCTCGGGATTCGTTTACTGATTTACTCAATTTGAAGTGTAAAACTCGCGTAATTTTGTATTGTTTCGATGACCTCATATCTTTTGGATGGTGGACCCGAACTCTAGTGAACCGCCTAAAAATAATTACGTGCACAATACTCAACAACTAAGGACTTAATCTGCTGTGTGTGTGAAAAATTCGAGAACGTCATAGCTTACGATTGGCCACTTTTACTGTCCCGATAGCGTGAAATTTTATTCTCATCATGTTTTACGAGGTTTCAAAACCGAGTAGACGGACACGAAGGGATTAGTTCGAGTCATGTGATAACAAGGCCATGTGTGAGTGCAGCAACTGATGTTCGATTATGGGAGACTTGTGACTATCGTGACAAATTAAGGATAGTACACTCGTGCGAGCATAGACAACAGTCTCATTCACATGTGATTTTGCGCAGTCTGCTAGCCTGTGCTTATCTCAGGTGATACTCCTGTGCATGGATAAGCGTCAGACGCTCGTTTAAGCAACAGCAGTTCTGTCCACCTTAATCTTTGTAGTCGAGTTTCCAGGCGCGACAAAGGAGCATTTCATCATTTCAAAAGTTCAGTACAGATTTAGTTTGAATCTCATTTGTGGTCTGTTGAAATTCGAAGATATCGGGATGATTTGGAACTGCAGTGAGGGCACTTGAACTCACATCTGACGCAACCGTCAGTGGCAAGCTGTTCCAACTTATTCTGCTGTCGTAGTTCTACCGGACATTTGTTCAAATGGTTTTTGACGCGTTATATATCTGAATAACAATACGCACGTTTACGCATTCTAAATCTGTGCCGTTTATTTATTTGGTTGTACTGCTTTCTTTATCAGTATTCCCAATGAAAGAATATCACAGTTTCTATAACTTGACTGATTCTTCTTCTAAGTAGTATATTTCACATACGGATGGATGAACAAAATTTCCTCGGAAGCACATGACCGGTTTTGCGGTTATTGCCGCTTCTCAGATATGCGTACCCGATTTTCTTCTGTCCAACCAACCCTATACTAGTGCGCTGTGCTTCTTTCGTAGTTCATCACTAGAATCTCACTTGATCGTTAGGAGCGTGAATGGATGATGAGTCCATTTAAGAATCACATGGTGATTCGAGGGATGATTTTCGTCGGTCAGGCAAGGTAAAATTTCAGAAAGGAGATTCTGGTTAGAAACTAAAAAAGGAGCACAAAAGTATAGGGATTGTGGAACAGGTATGCATACCTGAAAAGCGGGAATAACCGCGAAACCGGTCGAGTGCTTCCGGGGAAATCTTGTTCATCCATCCGTGTGCGAAATATACTATAGAGAAGAAAAATCACAGAAGTTCATAAACATATCAGAATAACGGTTAACAAGTATGCCTTGGATTTTTATTAATGATAAATTTATTATGAAATCAATCCGGAGGGTACACGAAATGCGCGGCTTCTTTTAAAATTTTTAGTCTATCCACGTTGAAGTTTATCTTATAAAATCTCATACCACTTTTAATTCAACTGCTGATAGTGGATGACTATGACGTTTGACTGATAGATATCACGAAGAATCGCGTGAATGTACCTGTCACTTACACTAGCACGAATGCAGTTTGATCCGATGTCCAAAAGCCTCCCATAATCGAACATTAGTTACTGCACTCACACATGGTCTTGTTATAAAACGAATTGAACTAATCCCTTCGTGCCCGTCCATTCGGTTTTGAAACCTCGTAAAACATGATGAGAATAAGATTTCACCCTGTCCTGACAGTAAAAGTGGCCAATCGTAAGCTATGACGTTTTCGACTTTTTTGTACACCTAGAATAGAAATTTAGATTTGCAGTCTTGTTAGGCCCCTAGTTGTTGACTGTTACCCATGCAGTTCTTTACAAGCAATTTGCTGTAATTTGGATTCGTCGAAAAACGTCGGCCAATTTAATTTATCCAAATCCTACTCGCGATTTACCTACTGAGCGGTGAATAACCCAGTTCGTGGGTTCCGGTAATTGTAAGACAGGCTAACAAAATGCTCCTAAACTGCAGCTTTTGTTCTTAATCTACGAAAACTAATATGGGGCTTGCGATGGTTGTATGAGTAAGCATTAAGCCGGTTTCCGACGGATTTTGGATTATATTGATCATATATTCCGTGTTTCCAAAGGCAAAAGGCAATAAAAATTCTGCTGTGCTATCGGTTGGCCTGAGTCCATCGCTTCTGCTTCCGGGGTACTGTGTCCCGTTCCGAATAAGAGTATTGAGAAATCTGGACATAGACAGACGCCTAATAATTAAAAGCAAAGCGTATATATTGCTCAGTCCGCTGACTACTCCAAACCGTTATCGTCAACTTAATTTCTTATGTGGCTTTTCTGCTCAACTCATCAATTAAAGTAATGAACAAGACGTCACCACCGTTGTATTGTCCTCTCACCCGATTAGATTTTGTGGTCATATTCACTAACCATACATCTGTCTGATAAAATCAATTAAATTGGTTTGTACCGGCTTCATGTTATCTTTTTCTATTTCCTAGTTTGCTGACGTTTATTCTGCATTTGCATCTTTTTAATCTTCTTTTGGTCGTTATCCCCAAAATGGACGTCGTATCCTTGGTGATATGTTCTGGCTTTAGTTTCTATGAAAATTCAAGCACAACGTCTATCGAATTTCGCCTGGACAGGTGTTTTGGCTATTCGTTTTTTCATATCCGTTACTGCAGCTATTGTGTATGATAGATGTTAGAACATGGACACATTTTCCGTAGACCAAAGATTTCTGCCTTTTTGTCCGAAGGTGTCATTTGACTCAGCCGACCGTGCACTTGTGGCACTGCATCTCACTGAGTGGTGTGTCATAGAGGTTTATTTATCGATCATTGTACCCGGGCGGCCGGAGGTGGGCTCGTGCTTGTAGCTATCTTCCACTCGAGTACATCACGAGAAATATCACTCTTTAGGGCTGCTTTCTTTCACCTTTTCTTACAGCTTTGTAATTGAGGTGGTCACATAGATGGCGTTCGCCTCACCTGATAATAGAAGCATTCATATTTAGGTGAACGGGAAACTGTTTTAATTTAAAAATATGCTTCGTGTTGTCTTTTTATTTCATACCTGCTCTGTATAAAATGTTACTGCCGAATTGGATTAGTCCAAAGTTGAACCTTGTTTTTGGATTGGAAGAGTTGGACGATGTTTCGATTACCGAGGCTCACCTATTCTCAGACTGATTTAAGATCGGCTTTAAGACATTGAAAAAGATAACCTACGATGATTGAAAAGTAAGCCTATTACAAGCATTTTCTACCAGTTAGTGTTTGCACATTTCAAACATTTCAGATAACATCACATGGTGCATCGTTTCTCGAAGCAGTGCGAAATATCCTGGGTTAGACTGCCGCTTGGTCATTTTGATGTAATCAGATGATCACATATCGAATACAGTGTTTCCGCGTGTACCAAAGGCCCGTTTGGCATTTGCCGATTTGAGGCACCTGCAGCACCACCGCATGGTCTACTTATAATAGCAAAGATCGAGTTCACACTGTTACTTAAGGCTAACCATTCTATATGACTAAAAGATAACGTCGATGAAGTAATGGCTAGAAGATGGGATAAAAACGTCTGTCCATAACGTGATGAAAGAGCATGAGTGGTATAGCTGACGAACTGTCTCAGTTAGGCCGAGTTAGGTTGTCGTGGGGTACCGCGAGATCACGCAACACAGTGATTAGAGGCCTTTGGCGATATGGCTGAACACAGCGACCAGTAACGTTTTCACGCTGCAAATGTGTCTGCTTCCCCATCGTTCCTTCGACTTATGATTTTAGGATTTTTCTTTCATTGTTTTTTGTCCTTCAAAATGGTAGCCGAAAACAGGATGATATATGGAGATCAGTCGTTACAAAATTTTAATGGAATGGAATATGCTTGGTTACCTGCTTATTAAATCGGTATCGTATTTGGTTTAGTTTTGTGATGACCGTTTTGCCCACTGTATTCAAGACCTGTGCGCCCATCAAAAAGTAGTTCATTAAAGCATGCACGGGCAACTTTTAAAGTTTCATAACCTTGGTGTTATTCATAACAGGTTCACGTATAAAAATACAAGGTTTCGAGTCACGAGTTCGCAACAGTTTATGGGGCCGTCTCCAACGATGCGCAAAATTTCCGGCCACACATTCTCACAAAATTCGAATGATGGATAAAAGGGTAGAATTTAATCTATCTTGTAAAGGTATTTCACTTAATTTTGTGAAAATATCAAAGCAGAAGCAATTTTGCTGAAGTGGTTCACAGTGTATCTATCCCTCATCGGTGCTCAATAAGTTTTACAATTTTGTTTATGGTATGAGTCTCATTCTAATGGAGCAAGCTGAAATAATTTGTGATAACTTTTCCCAACAACTGTTTATTGCTTTGCTCTACATTGGTGGTTAAATTCATAGGGATTACCAGTTCTTTCGTGGTTGTGGAGCCTGTGGTCATTGTCTAACCAGCCTCAGCTTAGAGTTGAATAAACACGTTTTTCTGGGGAGCGCACGTGGGAAAAATGCACATCAAGTCTGAATTGCTGGTCCTCGGTCACGCTGTGTGTGAATTTCCTCAATCGTTGTGCTTTCAATGAAAAGTGTTGCAGCCTGGGTTGCAGATGCGTAATTTTAACTTCAGGCTGCCGGTCGATAGTCAGAAGCTGTTAAATGGAGAAAAATAGACCGATGGATCTTTGGTAGAGTGAATTTTGTATTTATCCTTTCCGGATTCATGTTTAATCCAGTTTATTAGGGCTTTGTCATCGGCTTTAAATTATACTTGCAGGAATAAACTTAAATAGATTTGCTCTGCTGATTGCGAATGTCCATTTAGGGTTGAAATTATCGGGAATTTGCGCATTTGTCGACACTCATCTCTACGATAGTTCCCACTTCACTGATTTAGTTCTACCGCGAAACCAATTTGTGGAAATTTGGAACGGGGATTAGTTAAAAAATGTCCTTTTCAACATCAACTTGAAATGGGTTCTAGCGACGACTAGAAATTTTTTTCACATGCATGAAACATTAGTGTAGCGGACGGGGCGTACCCCACAGCTACTGGGGCCCACTACACGAGGGGAGGGATAACTACCAACTGTAACCGTGATACTGGGAGTGGCATAGAATCACAAGTTTTCATTAGAGCAGGTGTGGCAATGAGCCGTGCGACAGCGAATCGCCATCTACAGTCAAAGTGACCGGTTGGAACTTCTGTCCTTTTTGCTGATAGATGCTTAATCCACTTGATCAACACCGGTCATGTCCGTTCCACTAAGCTTATGCATCAAACGTTTCCTAAAATTCAGCCATTCATTGCTAATCATTCTACCCTTTTATCGTTTTATCTTCCACCTCTTATCATTTACTTTCTTTATTAATGAAACAACAATGTGCGTCAATTTTCAGTAACGGGGCCGCGGCCATCAGAGGGAAACCAAGTGGGGAAGTTGACCGGTGGTGGTAGGATTCGAACCCTTCACGCAACGACCTTATCCGTTTGGCCACTGCCGGCCAGTCTTCTCTGTTTGAAAAAGCCAAATACTTTTATAATCGAAATTTTCCAATCTAAACTTGAGTAAGGATCGAAATCAGTGTGATTGTGGAACTCAAGGTTATTTGGGAACGCTGCAATAAACTGTCATGTTTCCGTGTGAGTAAACGATAAGCTGATAACAGCAAATCTCGAGTGTTTGTTCGTAGGCTTATAGAATAAGACTTTCGAGATTTGGCAAATCCTATCGAATATTCCAGAGTGAATGAAACAGTCTTAGTCGCATAACAAAATCTTTCCCTCGAATTTCCCTCCCTAAATGTCACACTTTTGGTAGTTGATATATTTTATTGACATACTGATTTACCATAGGATAATTGTTAGAGCGCTGTATTCTATTCGATGCGGGTGGTATGTAAATATTTGCCTAAGTGGATAGAAATTTGAGGTAACAGTACAAAACATTCTTTTGTTCGCTATTCCAAAAGTTGTCTGTAATTAATTGAACTTCGAGCGGGATAATGCACCACGTCACTCCTCACATGAAGCCTATCAGCTTTTCTCCGAGATTCCATTTCCGTGTCATGCATTCTGAGTTCTTGGTGGATTGAGAGAAGAGATATTCATTTCTCCCGCCTAAAAGCCTTCATTTGATCGCATGCGTATTTCTATTTCCTGTGTTTGATAACGCAGTAAAAGGCTCATGTGGTGCACAGAAGCGTAGCGGCTAACTTCACAGTTGCAACCTATGTTCACATTTAAATGAATAAATTAACTGATGAAGAAGAACAATTGGTTCTTGTGTAGTTCGTTCTATTTCCGTACATTACTCGATCTGATTGCTTCTCTAAAGAAAATTGACTATGGATTGCCACAAACGCGGTTCCCCTTCGAAGAAGATGGCAGATGTGAACTGCCAAGAGACTCAGTCATACCAACAATCTGATAGCTCAATCTGAGATCGTACTGGTTGGATTTCCATTTTGTGCTGCCGACACTGTTGTATTGTATTGTATTGCATTGTATTGGAATTTCGCTTACATAGATCTATGCATTTAAGTCAAAAAAGAATGCTCTCACCACCTAAATAGAATACAGAGTTGGAAAAAAGTGAAGCAAGGAATGGACATTTGAATTTCAAGAGAGATTCTGTCGACAATCAGTCGTGGTCTGTACTCGACCGGTTAGAATTCAGGCTAGATAGGGGGTAGTTGAGTTTCTACAGATATTTATGAGAGAGGGTATGGAGCGGAAGGTAGAACGTGTCCTGGTATGAAAACGGCATTTAGAAAGGTCCGTACGTAAGGGATGAGACGGATCCAAAAGAATTTCATGTACGATTTTTTTCGCGTGCGGATAGATACATGTCACACAGTTTCGTACAGATTTCTTTCATTGCCAACCCACGACGAAAGGTTTTGAAATTTTTTTCGTTAGCCAGTAAAAGTGACAGAGGAACAACAGAGGAGAGCGGAGAAAACAAATCGATAGACAAACAGAGATAGTGTTTTGCATAACCTAGAGATGTCGGAGTCTTTTTATGTAAAGTTATAGCCTTCTAAGATATTTTAAACAATTGGAAATGTAAGAAGGCCATCTTACTTTTTTGCCAAGAGTAATTTCTAAGTACTTGATGGACTCTACCCCAGTGAATAGTTCGGTGTTAATGAAAGAAGGATCGGACGGGTAAGCAGACCGAGAAGAAGCAAACAAACATTGGACACATTTTGACAAATTAGGATTTAAGCTAGGGCGAAGTGAAAAACCATGAATGAGAGACAAGTTGTTGGAAAACTTCAGGAAATCTTCGGTTCCAGATGCAGACTGACAGAGAAAAACGACATTAGTATGCAGGTCGCTGATGCATTTTGAGAAAAAATAAGGACAAAGGACTTCTCCCTGAAGGACTCCGGAATTATTTGCCAACCGGGTAGAATTTTTTCGTCCCAGTCTTGTGCACTGAGTTCTGTTGGCGAGCTAGTCTGATAGCCATCCCAAGAGGCTCTTGGGACAGCCGAACTGTTCTAGTTTGCGAGGAAGCAAAGACCGTGGAACAGAGTCCAATGCAGAGGAAAATCCATGAAAGTGCGTCGGACAGATGTGACGCATGTAACCAAGGACTTGGTTATATTATGAACCACGGAAGGTACAGCATCCAAAGTGGACTTGTTTGGTTTGTATGAGAACTGAAGGGGTGATCAGGCACACTAACAGAAGTTAGGCGACTCAGGTCGGTGCATTCTGTTAGCTTAAGACCGCATGATGTAAGAGTGATGGGACGAAAACATTTGGCTGGAATACTTGAATTACTAGATTTGAGGATGAGCACAATATTGACTGATCTCCGAAAATCGGGAATGCAATGCCTGCATAAGGATATATTAAGAAGGAAATTAAATGTATCAATAAGTGGAGTCACGTCGTACTTTAGTGGAAGGACCTATACCCGTGGTTATTTTGGTCGAGCGAACTAATTAGAACACTTCTTTCTCAGAAGACAGTGTTACATCGGTGCATTCATCGGGGAAACATGAAGCTGGATACGCATTGCGTAGACCAAGAAACACTCAGTTGATACTTTCTAAATCTGCAGTGCTGCTTACTGGTTTCGTTTTCTTTCAATACAAAACCCGAATTCCTTGTCAAAGGCGTCTGCTTTTGCAGCTAGTCGGGAGCTGGCTTGCATATGACTACGGGGATTTTATATATAATTACTGCAGAAAAGCAGTGGTGACCATAGTAAAAATTCTCTACTACTTTTATCCGCAACTAAAAAATGAGAATAATTTCATCCTTACAAGCGAAGTTCATCTAGTAGAGGAGGACTACTGTTTTTCCATTTGCGTGCTTCATTAATTCTTCGCGAATTTTTCATAAACGTTAAGAGAGAGTTAGATTTCCTTTCTTACTCCATGTGAACGCACTCGTGCTCTTTAGATAAACCGGCTGCCATAACACGGATCAGCCTGACTGAAGACTGGAATCAAAGTGGAAATTATGAGTGTTATCTCAGCGCGTTTCGCAGACAGAAAATAGGGACTGAATAATCAATCTTTGGTACTAAATCACAGTTCAGTTGCGAATTCGTCAAAGGTCACGGATCTTCATTTGACTAGCACTGCGTTACTAGCGATCAAGCAGCATATCCGTAACATTCTTCACGAAAACGCAGTCCAATTATCCCGACTTACTTGACCGCAATCGCCGAACAATAGGCCAATCCCAACAGACACGAGATCGTGAACTGACATGCATGACAGAGGGGGAAGGGGAACTAATCGGTCGGGCATGTACTTTATTCGGTGAACTGTTTGCAGTCACGAAGCACGAAAGGTCAGTACATATTTTCCAAAGCGTATCGCACAGGCTAATTTGGCTGACCAGTTCTTTTTGAACTCGTGAGCGGCATTCCCACTGTGTGTAGCTGTGCCGTATGAATAAATATACGTATTTTTGACTATTATGTCTACATGGGTCCCTACTTTTTTCGGTGTACTTGGCAGGGCGGGGGGGAGATGGGTGGGCGGGCGGTGGTTTCAGTCCACTCGCTTAAACGTTTTCAGCCCACTCACTGAACTATGTACACATGTAAGCGATGTTCTGGCTCCGTTGAAAATCTTTTGGAAAGAATTTGATCAATCATTTCTAATGACTTGCACTGAAAGTCTGTAAATTTTCCTCTCACTGAACTTGGTTGTCTAAAGCATAGTCAAAAAGTTGGCTATTCAGATGTTCAGGTACAATGGGCACGGCTTTGGCTACAGATTGTCCATTTTCCCCCTTTTTTGTCTGTCCTTTTCTACAGACATTCCTCTACTGTTGCTTCCTCTGTGCCGTGAGGATACCTATATTCTCCGCAATTCTTGGACCACATCTATTTATTTTGATGCATTACAGAATGCAGCAATTCACCATATGACAAAATCTCCATTTGCTGGGAGTGTTGATGCACGAACATTATCACCCTTTGACTACTACTAAAGGAATACAATAATCAATAACTGAGAATTGGGTGCCAAAATGAATGGTACTGCACATGCGCTAGTTTGGGGAAATAAAGTGCGAAATGCCTAAAGTGGATGTTTAGACCTCGTGTTCAAATCCGGTTGATAAAATACCCACACCTCGATGTCCTTGACTTGACTGTTGATTCGCTTAACCACCCGTTTAAAAACCACAAAAGAGCTATTCAACGCTGTCCCACATAAGTTATAACCGGGCATGGTGTAGACAAGTTCCAAAGGATGATTACTTAAAGCCACGAGATAAAGCCCTTCCTTGCTTCCTGTTTGCAATGGAGGTGATGCCCTGATGACTAGGTGGATAAATGAATCCACGGTTTTCAGATTAATCTAAGTTCCCTCAGCCTACGGTTGCCGGTACTCGAAATACCATTGAATGGGAGAGCTTGCACGAATTCGGCCCCCAACCGCAGCATATGGATAGCGACGACCCAAACTGTCCATGTCGCTGGTTCCTCGTTTGTTAGGAGGTGGTTGTGCAAAAGTGAACCCCAAATTAAATGTCTATATCAAGTCGATTGAAACAACTTGCTTGAAATAGATTTACATTTTTGCTCGGTGACTGATAGTTTTATATCGAAATATTATATCTCCCATATGGCTAGCGTTTACGGTAGGCTTACACTCGGTCTTACCAGACGAACATAGATCTAAGGTGGGTTTTGCCTGTTCTTTTACCGGTTGTTTTCCTTCTTCTTACTCAGTTTATGGATTTCTAACTGGTATCTTTTAAAGAACATTTCGGAGTGTCTCCTTACTTTGTGTGTGTGTGTACGTGTGTGTGTGTGTGGGTGGGTGGGCAGAATAAGGGTCATAAAGTTGTTCATAAACTTATAAAACTTTTCCAGTGAGAACTATGTTTAGGGGAAACATTTTCAACACTTTTTGGTTGTTCTGTTCACCGAACCGACGAGTAGGATTTTAAAAGAGCACCTGAGACCGAAAGCCATATGCGTACCGCAAAATTTCGTCCACTAAGAAAGCACTTGGCTCCTTTGGATCCTGGTCATGACTGACCGTGTTCAAGCAGACAAGGTCGTGGCATTTGGACATGAAGGTCGCCGTCTCAAATCCTCCGACCGGCGGTCAGCTTCCCCGTTTGGCAGCTCTCTATTGGCCGCGTCCTCTTTCCTGAAAAAGGATGTACATTATTGTTTCATTAATAAAAAGGAGGCGAGAAGATGAAAGATAAAAAAGGGTTTGCGTCACAAGAGATGCTCTCCGAATCATGTACAGCTGGGTTAATCTATCAGTACAGACTGCATAGAGTGTTTACTAATCTAACTTCGATTCCGTTGTTCCTGTTCACATGTTTTCTCTCGAGACTTCGTAACAACCTCTACACTGAGAATCCTCATTCTTATTGAGCTTCATGTGACTGGTAAGTTTATTAGACGAATCCACTGGTAACGCTCAATCCAGCTGTTTAATCGGTTGATGATTCCCATGTGCCAAACACATTGAGGTTGCATTGAGCGTTATCTGTGGTGGTCAGTTTTTAGCTTCAAGTCAGATTAATACAAATGCTGAGAACCCCTATTAGTAGTTTGCAGTGAGTTTTCGTCTCCAGAATACAACATACCCCCTCGTCGGGCGAGAACCGCAGAGCGGTAAAAAGGACTAGTAGGATAAAGTTTTTTTGATAGTTATCGAAGTCCTTCAGTATGACCCCGGTTACAACTATGCAGGACTGCTTGAGACAAAAGATTAGACTGGTGATAAACCCGAAAGTTCCCTGGTCGTGTTTCAGATGGAAAGGTGATATCATTTGTCGAGCAAGAGATAAACAACATACCAAATAGAGCAGGGTCTATTTTTACCGTCAGGGGTGAAGATAAAAGACAAATCGCTAAATTGTCCAATGCACATAGACGTTTCACTCAATACGAAATTTATGACCATCGTTTGGAAGGACACAACTGAAGTCAACGTAGTACTTTGGAGAAAGAAAATTTTGGAAGCTACGTGGGCGTGATGAAAAATCCACCGAGGTTTTTTAGGTAACTAGGCCCAAATCCCAGGTCCAGATCACTGAATTTTATACTTGTTTTGATTCCTTGATCCACGTGTTATAATCTTCGGTAGTTCAGTGCACCCTGAATGCTTGCTTGTGTCTAGTCAGGTGCTTCCAAGGTCAACTCAAAACCTGTGGAAATTGTGTCCATTTTATATGGCTAACATAGTTGTTGAGTTGGCCCCCGGTGTGAAATTCTCAGCCGAAACATGGCGTTTGTGGCATACCCGTACTTCATGCCGTCGCTGATATAATCGAATCACTGTAGGCGAGGCAGCGTTGAGTTACGAGGACAATCACTTTGCATCCATAAAATGTTGATGCACGGCAGAATTTGGGATGAGATCATATCACTTTGCTTTGGTCATATGCTGGAAAAATCAATGGTAGAAACTTTCCGACTTTTTGTTGTCCACTCTCAGTTGCTAACTTTTATAGGCATATTTAAAAAGTGGAAACCGATGACTCAGTAAATACGGAATCTTACGTAGAGGTTTATTTCGCTGAGAGAAGATATTGGTTTATGAAATTGTAGAAGAGCCCTCTTTGTCCATACAATAGGATATTGAATCGCGGCATTTTTCCTGAATAGTACTTTATATAGTATTTTCTTTTCATGCGTTTCACCACTTGCTTAAATAGGGTGTTTTAGGTCTTGTGACGTCATTACAAATTCATTCGTGCGCAGGCCACTGATATATCACAGTTAAAGTTGGGAAACGCAAACTGGACTATTGGACATTAAGTTTTGTGCACGCATCGTGTCATCGAAACAGCAATCAACCTCTGACAAGTCGTTGGTTGTACAACAGTCGGACGTTCACTTGCGTGGCTCAGTTTGGTTAAACTGATTAACCTGTTGTGGGTTAGGTAATGACTGATATCATCACAAACTGGTAGAAATGTTGGGGAGGTGAGTAGATCCGCCACGCCTTTGGTCGATGGGCTGACAGTTCCCAGTGCTTGTAGTGTAGTATCTTTGGGTCACCACTTCCCAGAACCACAGATGGTTCTGTACCAATGTTAAAACCTTCAGTGTGACCGGGAAATTTCTTTTGGATTTTATGCCGGAAAACCTGATCAGACCTCATGCACATCCTGGAGATATACCACAGTTTTATTGTGCTCCCTCGTAATTTTGCATGGACTACAATGCAACAGTTCAGATTGCATCACGACCAATTGGTGCTCCATGTCAACACGGGTAAACAACGTTTTTGGTAGGAGGTGAGCTTTTTTGGGGAGAGGAATATCTAATTCCTGACATCGCCTAACACCGCAACACAGATCTCGATGTCTTCCGCAACATGTGAATGTAAACAGAACATTGTATATGTCATTTCCTATTCTGCTAAATGACAGACAACTGGAACCATTAAAAAAATTGTTTCACTCATGTTAAAACAACAATTTATTTACTCATGTACCAATGTGTACTGAGCTAAAGACTAATTTCGGGTGAGGGGTGGAGGTTAAATAGAGTTCCATTTCAACTTGATTTGACTTAAATAACGTGACTCGCACAAGCGTGCACAAAACGAGACGATTAAGATTATGATCCGGGATTGTTGCTGACTGATCTCGGAACGCTCCTTCTACCGACCGAAATCCATTCGAATTGCAATGTATGTCCGCACTGGATTGTTTACGAACGTGTCGTTCTTTTGGATTATTATCGGTGCACAATTGAAACCACACATGCAGATTTTTCCATAACCAATGCAACAAACAACCCTCGATACACGTGCTGGTCCAATAAGTAACAGCATCGAGCCGAGTAACGTAGTTATCATTTCTTTTAATCAGTGAAAAATGACGGGTGTTTGAGACAATAAGCAGTATGTTTTGATATCACCTAGTGACCGAATATGCTAGAAATTCAGCCGGTCCTCTGTGTTCGACGCCTCTAACTGGCAACCTTGACACACTTTTACTTGGGGAGAACAGACCGATATTTATTCACCCAAAGCAACGCATGTATCGGACGATAATTTAGTGTTGATTCACGCTGAGGATCGATGGGCCACCAGTTTGCTTCAGTATTTTTATTCAAGTCATTTGGATGTGATGTTCACTAAACAGAATATGAAATTACCTTTATCTCCTGTTCCATGACATGTTAGCATCTCGACGTTACTATCAGATTTGTAGCTAGCCCATTAAATTTTCACTTGAAGATATCACTGAGGCTTAGGGGACGATGTGCTCCAAAAAAGTGTACCCCAGAGTGAAACGTGCCTTCACGCGAATGGAAACAAAGTAGAAGAAAATGTACTTACTTAGTATCACGCGTCTTAATAAAACACTTGAGGCTCCTTTTGGAAAACCTACTACTTTTATACTGTAAATGTTTTCTTTGAATTCGGAAACCATTTTGGTCGTCACAGTGACGAATTTTCCTTTGCTCCATCTTTTTTGATCTGTTGTCAAGCTTATCGTTGTTTTTCTTGTCCAGGGGAACAACTTGGGCGGATATAATTCAATGATATGACCTTTTCGATTAATTTCTTTTCAGAACTGCCCATTTTGTGCACATTTTATGGATATCCGCTTGGTGTACATCCACCAACAAAACTAACTAGTCGCCGAATTACCATGAGTAACATTTTTAGCTATTGCGCAAGATCACTTGGTCTTTTGTTATTCGGTGTTCCAGATCGGGTGACGCTAGGAGCTTTTCAATGGTCTTCCTTTTTGTAGCGAAAAGACTTGATGAGTTATTGTTGATATTCTGGCGAAGGATTAAGGAAAATGACTCATATCGATTTTTAGACAGTAGTCTAAATAAATCGGTCTTCATATTTTTGGAGTAACAAATTTTTCTGCCCCCAGATCATCTGCTTGGTAAATACGCTTGCTTCATTAGTGTAAAAATGGTGGTTTTGTTTAGTTTCCACCACGAAGAAATGTACAAATCCAGATTTAATGATGCTTTTCAATTCGATCCAGATTCTCCAGATTACCCTATCAAAAAAGTTGGTTCTTCTCGACTCACTTCTTAACTGACACGAAAATATAATAAGAAATTAACTTGGTGCACTTAAATGACGTTGATCACACGGTCGACCCTGCAGTAAATTGATAATCCTCTTAATCGGAAGTACTACAATTTTGAACCAGTGACGTTTAATGAACCCCAGTTATTGACGATTACCTTTTGTCTGTAGTTGCAGGCCTAACCGCGAGCGACGGTTTCTATCAAGGAAGCTATCTGATTGACACCAATAAATATAATCAAGTCTAACGATATCCGGCATGTTCGCGTTTTTCATGTTCAAATCAGTTTTCCTTTGTACCCAAGTTCATTCATATTCAGGTAGCCGTAATGCAATGTACCATAAAATTCATTGGGATAAATTTGTAACTAAATTCACATTTTGATACTTCGGTGTGCACTGAAAATGTTAAGAAATTCGGAACGTTAGCAAACATCTTTCGAGTATATCGTAATTGGTGAGTATTGCGTGTCTGCTGACTGGAACAACAATCAAAAACCAGTGTTAAGAAAGTGAGGTACAATCGGAGTAAAGCAGCTTCGTGATGATAAAATTTGGGTTAGTTAGCTGGACCTCTTGTCTACGGCAACGGAAGATGTTTTCACTCGGAAATTATTCATCACTCATAGTTCGGCTCAGATGAGTATTTTATGATGTCTCCGTTGACTTTACTGGTCAATCAAACCACTTTTCAGAGAATTTTCCGTTCTTTCGAACAGTTCCAAAGTTTAGTCTGACATGCTCATATCAAAAGGAGGCACCCTTTTTCTACATTCTTATTAGTTTTCTAATTTTTGTTACTTCGTTTGCTTTTGTTTCTTACTGGATTAGTTGGAGTATTCATAACTCCCAACAAAATGAAGACATTAATCTACACAATTCTAACCGTTTGTTGCACAATGGCCTAATATTTCTACTCCATCTACTTCATTGATTGCTCACATATACTGTAAGAAACTCAACTCCCATGCGTACCTCATCGCAGCATTGTCGTTCATGCCAACGGAAGTCCCTCGATGTCTAAGTAAGACCAACCTAGTTACAGATTTTTTCAATCGAGAACTTGTTTGGTGTTCCTGGGCGTGAAAAAAACGACCAGAAGAAAATGTTCTTTTTATCAAGTTAACTAATAAATTAGTTTATTTACACGTCTTTCATTCTAACAATTTGAAATTTTTCTTGTTTTGAACTCCCCTTTTGATATAGCTCAATAACGCGTGTGTTTAGCAGCGAAATCGTTCGCCTGTTGTCGCCAGGATGATTTCGTAGCGATGTTAATGGAAACTACCAGTTACTCAATATTATTATTAATAATCATAGTATTGTCAATGTTTCACGAATAACTTTTGTGTTTTATTCAAATGTATCAGTGCTGTGGCGGGCAAAAAATTAATTTCATTGCTAGGACGAAATAAACTGGCCAGGGAAGAATAGGAAATGGAGAGAACGCGACTTTAATTTATGAAAATGCCGAAGGTTGCCAATCGAATGATACTTGATGAAATCTTTTGTGATTTTCTCGATGTATTTTATCACTCATTTAGCCTGTAAACTGTGTGCTAGAGGGCTTTAGTACAATTCACACACCCAAGCTCCATACACGTTCTCACTTATCATTTGTAACTAACCTATGCTCACTCGGTCTTATCGGTTGTTCGATTTGAACCGTTTAGGTACAAGCTGTTTCGGATCAGTGGTAATAAACAGAAGCCTAGTTTTTTGTTTGTTCAGAACGAGGTAGGTTTATCAAAATGTACCCTCGAGCACGGAATGGATAATCCGGTACTATTTTGATCGTTGAAGAAAGATATTTGCTTGGGAAAATCTTTCTGAGTGTTGAGAAATGAAATTATGAAAACAAATCGATGGGTCCAAAACACCATCCTGTTATCTTTTCCTATTAAAGTCGTTTCAAAATGTACCACGTTTGCCATGCGATGGTATTTGTTTGCATGGTGATTGGAACAAGAGATTTTGTCACTCAACAATCATTGAGTACACATTATTGCTTAACACTTTGAGTTCAGTTTCAATTTTTGCAGCCGTTAACATTGCCCTAAAGTGTTTTTGTTTTGAATGCTATCTCGCAGCACCAACTAACACTGGAGGAAAATTCATAAGGTCACAAATCGCAACGGATTTAGAATGCAAAATCTCCATTCATTTCTGAGTTCGCTGCGTCAGAGATTAACTAATTTGACCATTGCTAACTCCATAGAACGGTATAATTCAAGAACATCGATCTGTGGGTGGTCGTAACACACATTCTCATCCACTTATTTTATTCTAATTCACCACTCGTTCGATTGGCCGAGTTTTGCGACCCAATGACCTGCGCCTAACCTAAGCGCCTCTACTACAAGTATTCTACCATACTACGTAACAGTACTACGACGACAACAGTGATCAAACATCGGTGGTCTTCGCATATCTATCCGCAGTGGCCCTCCTTCTGTATTGCATGGCTGTTCACACTCAACCTTTGATCGATATCTGCATGTCACACCAATGGCATAGGCGACTTATGTTGATTAATACCAGTTCATACTTCAACTTGTGAGAGATGACTAGTCAACTAACAGTTTCTCCACTTTGTTCAGCTCCTCTCTTTCAAGAGCATGGTACGGCTTTTAGCCAGTCTAGTCCGACACCAGCATTTTATGCCTTGGAGGCCCAAAACATCCCAAATATACAGTTGTTCGGACTAAAGGGAAAATCTTGCAATCTACTTGGGTCCTCACTCACGTTCTAAGTCAGGCAGTCTCTTATATAGGTAAATGCGAACGCTACTGATTTTCACATAAGAATAGGGTTATCTCCGTAATCATTTCGGTTACAAAGTCGAGTGAAAGGATGCTAACAGAAATTCCTGACGACCACCACTCCTAGTGAAGAACTCGGCCATCACCATTTGTTCTGGTTTGTTTTCCTCTTGATTATATATATATATAAAACTAACAAAGAATTATCAACGAATCGCAGTTGTGGTTCTTTTGTGGACTCTCCAACAAAGAGCTTCCATGCGCACTCCTGACGCTGCAAATTAAATATATATATATATCTCTGCGTACTGGAACTCCGATATACAGGATTTTCATTTTCTGCTGTTGTCTAACAACAAGGGCAAACAACAAAACACAACCATCGAGTATACGTATATTTAGTATGTCTAACTGGGAGTAATTGAATGCACGCGACCGTGGTTACCAAGGTGAAATCACCTAAACATGGACTTTTCGAGATATGCGAATAAATTGCACTTAGAGAGGAAGACATGGTGATTTGTTTTAGAATATGACCACGAAAGCTTACTAAGCTAGGTAATCATCAAAGGTCATTTTTTATTCGTTGTAGCTACCAGATTTAACCACAGTGATCCCAAGGTCTTTCATCAACAATCGGAAGGTCCCACTTCTATTAATTATTATTGATGAGTAAAAGCTCCAAATAAGGATGAATTTCAACCCGTGCTGGCATGAATGTTAGGAGCAGAACCGTTCTAACGAGCTTTGCTAATTCGTCGTATTGTCCCCTTAATAATACGGCAAAGCGCTAGCGGCAACTGATGGCCGATTCGAAGTCCCTTAAGAAGGAGCTGTCTTCATCGAGCCTTTGAATTCGTTGAGACTGTTAGAAATCTCGAAGTTAAAGATGAGATCATATCCTCGTTGGTTTTTGAATCTCTTTCCAGTAATATCTAGTTCATAGAGGCATTAAAATATGTGCTTGTTTGCATAGAGCAACAGCAACTAAATATTGAAATTCCCACGTTTCATTTGAAGAAGTTTGTCCTACGTTGTACAACAGATGTTCATTCTGAGTGTAATGCACACTCCTATCAGCAAACAGCAGGGGTGCAGACATCTTTATTGGGAAAACACAAGGTCAGAACTAAACAGTGTAATTACACATTTGGGTCTTCACTATTGCCATGTTTACGACAGATTCGTTTTACGATGAAGGTGGAAAATGAGCTACATCCCTTCTTGTGATGACTAATTATCACAAAACGAAGATGAGTCGATCGAATGAACGATCTATGAAAACCGACTTGGGTTTTGGTAGAAACATCAACTTTTACAGTGCAGTTCTACTCCGTCCTAAACATAACCTAATACGGTGCTTAGTACAACGAGCAAAAACAGGTCTGTTAGTCTGGAACACTAGAAAACTAACTGAATCAGTTAGTTAATATCTTTTGTGGCTATGGGCAATCAAACAAAGCGACTGAATGACATATAAGTAAAGTTGGTCAGAAAATCGAACAATGTGCATCTCCCTAAAGGGAACTACCAATTGTTTTCTTCTTACATGACGACGTCAGTAAATTATTTCCAAGGAGCTTCACAACAGCAGGTAAAAAATCGTTTTGACGATGCCGAGTTCAAAATGTGCAATATAGTTAATCGTACTGTTATTCAAATAGGCAATCATTGAGTAATACTGTGCACCGCATACATGTATGCTTACCAAGAAATCTGCTGCAGTGGAACTGATTCTATTTGTCGCACTCATAGATGATTGATCATGAGTATCTAATAGTAAGAAATGGGTCAAAAAAATCCCTGGATGATCTTTGGCTGACTAACTGGTCAATGAGGAGCATTCAGTGGACATTGAGATGGGTGTAACATAAAAAATCCACTTACGCAGGATGAACCCAAGAGTCGACATCACGAGTTGGAATCGAACCAGCGACTTTCTGCTTGTCGGGCAGATGGTCTACCTCTGATTTATAATGAATGCGGTTCCTTAAACCAATTTATTCTGACGAGGAAAATGATGTTATGCGTCTTTAGTCGATAGTGATCACAGTTTGCAATATTGAGCCGAGCAAACAAAAACCATTGCTCCACAAAATGCAGGTAACCTAGTCGAAAAGTATGACGCAATCGGTTTTTTATTAACACGACTCACTATCCGTGCAATCCATCATGTTGTTTTGTTAAACCCTTCCGAATTGGGCTCCATTAGTGTTTTTCAGTCTATACATAAAAGAAACTCAAGAATTAATAATCAAAGAGAATTCTTTGCTACAGCTCTGTTCTAAATGGTCTTTTGGAGTTTGTCATCTGCTGTGAGTTTGGCTGTTTTATTTTGACGACCGGTCGATTCTGCCAGTGAGTGAATAGTCTACCAAGGCCCGGAAATCGTGACCGTGGGGTAAATTTTTAGTTACGTTCCTTAGATCGATAATAAATCGCATTATTCATCTCGTTTGATAGTGTAAGTTGTAGTTCAGTACTGCCAGTCATATTAGTTAATTTAAACTAAAAGCAACCTGACTAATACGAAAATCATAATGATATTCAAATTTCGTCCCAGGCAAATTTATTATTTTACTTAATAGTATAACATTATGTCGCACTCTAGTTTTGCTAACTTTTGATATGGAAAATTCATCACTATCTGAGCACTATCAAGCTCATCATATCATGGTTATTAGCATCGAGGAAGTCTTATTATCGGCTCCGACTGTCCTTGATATTATTGTGTTTAACAGTTTAGTTTCCCTCTTCAAAAAACGTTGAATACACCTGTATCTTACATCAGTTCAAATGTGTAGCGCAATATGTTCGTGGATTCCATGTTTGAAATATGTTGAGTAGAATAATGTTGGCTAAAGGCGGATTAGGAAATTGCTGATTCCCTCTTGAGAGCATTAACAGCCGGTTTGTTTGGCGAGAAATCATTTGCTGAAAGTTCTAAAATCACACACTTATTTCATGACCTAGTTTATCGGTTCTAAGTCATCAGTTCTTTGATATATAACAGTCTACTAGTTTTCGCAGGTTTCGAGAAGCAGTCTCTTTTTCTGCATACGAATTATTCGTACATATAAAATTATAAAACCACCAATAGTCAGTATCATTCTACATTTCGGACCGTAACGTCTGAACTATCTTGTTCGCAGTCCAACATTTGTAAATTCCTGCACACATATAAGTACATGTATTTATAGGGTTTTCTGCTTTTCGAATATTTATTTTCTCATAAATCGAAGTGGCTGTTGTCGTTTTAGTTTCGTTCCGCCATTGTACCATTGATTTTGCGATTAGATGAAAACCGTGCTGTTCGTTTGGAAATCGGTTGAAAAATCTCCAAAATAGTGATAGCGTTTGGCAGCCATTTCACGCTAGTGTCATCTCCTTTGTTAAGGATGTTGTAGAAATTTGCTAAGAGCGCACATGGAATGCGGTTCGCACTCATCAACCACTCCCGAGTTGATCCTTGAGGTCACACGCACGCAGTTGTTGTTGTTGTTGGTATTTGGCTAATGTTTTGGCCAAATCCAGTAAGACTGTGTTTACACTTCGAAAAAAAAACGCATTTGTGACCTACAGCAATCAACCGTGCCAGCGGGGATGTTGAACCTCAACCGATTCATCATCCCAAATGACAAACAAATGGAAGTGGTAACACAAAAGAATAACAGTGAACCACGTGCGGTTATGACTTTTAGATTGAATAAGCCAAGCTCTGGATACTACACTGTAAGGTTTAATAAATCAAAGATTTGAAATCAACATTGTTAATTGGTTCCTCATTGTTGAACATGAATATGTTCGAATTGGTTGTTTACCACTGTTGTTGGACCGGGAAGAAAGTAGTGTTTGTACACGGAGGAAATTGCCTAATCACGAACTTGTATCTGTGCAAATAGGGAGCAGTAGACAAAGTAACCATTTAGTGCGTTTGATGAAATACCTTTTTGTACCGCCTTTCTTTAAAAAAAAAAGACAAGAAGTTGATTGTCGAAATTCGACATTTCATCCGCGATTTTTTCTACTGAATTCCGAATGTTTTCTATAACAAACGACAATTGGTGTGCAATAAATGCTGGGCTCATTTTTTATCGTTAAAAGAAATTTATTGTCGAAAAAATGTTTTGCCATAAACCGTGTCCTTTTCACTTGAATTAATTTAATACGACCAAAATGTTGAAGGAATGTTTTTTTATTGCCGATGAGAAATACCGAAGAAGTAAAGCGAGTTTGATCAAATTAATGGAAACAACAGTATTCTGCACTGGTTTGTCATGAAAAAATCGCGTCTGTTTATCATCATTTGGTCACATGGGATCTTCGAACGCAAACGATGCTATTCAAATATTAGTTTGCGCGGCATCTACACACACGATGTCTTTTAAACGCCTAACTGCGTGTTTTGGTACCTCGAATCGCGGTAGGAGGACGACCGAACCTAACCCGCTGTGTTGTCCGTCAGCTGTACTCTTCTTCTTCTTCTTCTTCTTCTTCTTCTTCTTCTTCTTCTTCTTCTTCTTCTTCTTCTTCTTCTTCTTCTTCTTCTTCTTCTTCTTCTTCTTCTTATCCTTCTGTTCCTCCTTCGGTCACCGAAACGAACACAGATATCCCATCTGTCTCGTGCTCTCTCTTTCTCTCTCTCCCTCTGTTCCATTAGAACGCCACGTGCCTTCTACAAATGACGCAATTTCAAGCTTGCTATTCTGTTCCTTCCCTGGTGATCAATGCTGGTCGGCGCCAACAGCCACAACACTATCGTCCTCGATCTTGCATCTGACTATATGCGAATACGTGTTTGTATGTGTATCTATGTATACCGGTGTGGACAGAATTACACGCAGGCATGTCCTTAGATCTGTTTGCTGCCGATCATCTAGTTTATTTACCTGGTCCCTATCCGTCTTCGAATTGGACTACGAGCCCCCGAAAGTCTATGAAGTAATCTGTGCTTGTTCACTTGAAGCATCCGCATGAAACTGTTCTCCGGGTCTCCACCTAACTGTAACGAGATATAGTTGACGAACAGGTTGATAGTTTCTTTCACCCACCTAATGGTGGATGGAACATGAATCCACGTGTCCGAACTCGTATGCTCCTTATTACAGTCAAGTACATTAGGATTAATTCCACAAATATGATCGACTTTTGGGTTCAGCAATTCTTCTAGTAACTTCATCGAGAAAAAACAGCAGCTGTACGAGACAACCAGCACAGCAAAAATTTTCCCATTATGATTAGACGGTATCCTTAAGTTTCTATCACTGGAGAATAGTGCATCATAACAGATAAATATTAGCTCGTATGAAATTACTTCGCACCCAGGAATCAGGCAGAACTATAAACTGTGCCATTCTTGATTTGCTTTGTTAGATGGCTTCACCTTCAACATTGTCCGCAAGTGCAGAGTTGGGTCTAGCCGACCGACTGGTTCGTGAAATCCCACCACCGTCCCCGTCGTCACAAAGCTCGAGAAGTAGTTCGTTTGATTCATTCAGTACGAGAGTCGGATCAGTGGACAATCGAATCGGGTCATCACTATCTCCCAGCAGCTTTGGGGATGTATCCGAAAGAGAGACGCATGTCGGTGCGACGGTCCAACCGCCACTATTTCGTAGGAATCTGAGCGACAGCGGTCCAACAATCAGACCCCATACCAGAGTAAGAGTTACGTTTTTTTGTTTTTTACTTTTGTTCGTTACTTCTTTTCGCTACTGATGGAAAGATGTGCACCGTTTTCAGAACTAGAACCACATTCATTACGAGAATGACGAGAAGGTTGGACAAGTGAGGGTTGCCCATGGCAAAGAGACCAGAATCCACAACATTCCTGTTGGAATGTCACAATGTTGAACGCTCGACCACCACCTGTTGGATGTGCTTCCACCCCCTGGAGTCGTGTTGATTCCGAGCCACTGGGATGAAAGCCACGATTTGATGCATAACACCCAAACAGTTGGTTGTATTCCGGAAATTCTTGACCAAGTCAATATGTTCATGATGCGTTTTCAAATTATAATGAGGACTGTTGCAAACTATTGTTGTCTATTGAAGGTCAAGCCATTAAAGCTGCTCGGATGAGCGGCCATTCATAGACTTTACTTTTTAGTTATACCTAACATGAAATGTGAAGCCTTGAAGGTGCGCCTGGGGTTTTATGAACACTGTCAATGAAACATGTATTGGAAGAGATATGTAAACGGCCGATCTCGTTTGGAGTACGAATGACAATTCGTGATCAAACAAGTAGCTCCAAACTGTTTCGGGGATTAAATTCGCAAAGCAATAGTTGGTCAAATTATCTTGAATTCTGAAGACTCTAATTGCGAAATAACTGAAGATTATGAGGTTCAAGTATTGTCAAATCGTTGGTATTTATTCATCATTTATCCATTTATCCTTCCATTTGGATTTTACTCCACTCGACGATCACATCCACTTTTCACCTTGTTTCTGGGTGAAATTGAAAAATAAAGAACAACTTGTCTGACATGCTTGATAACAGACTTTCAAGTGAACTCTATCATGAAAATTTGGTTATCTTGTTCACAGTTGCGTAGGTTGTCAAGGCAACATCGGGAAAGAGGTACAAGAAACAGAATGCAGATGTTACGAGAATAATCAATGATCGGATGGTATCATGTGCAAGTATTTGTGTGCAGTTGCTAGTTCCGATGACCAGGCGATGGGGACTGAATAGGTATCTCCTGTAGTTTGAACACACTTCAAAGTACTTAGGTAGGCGGAAATTCTGAGAGTGAAAAAAACGCGCGTGAAAATGAGACCTAAAACTTCATGCAAAAACCCCCAAAGTAATGAATAAAAATGAGCGAGTAAACAGGGCATGGTAATAAACACTTGGTTGTGACGCATGTTTTCCTAGGCATTAGGTCCGAAATTAGCCGGTTACAATTCACCATTCCTTGGAATTGAATGCTTATTGTCCCCACTGGATTCAAATTGAGAAACAATAATTCCAGATATCACGGAAATCTGGCATTGTCTGCTATTTGTTTCGGTGTTTTCATTTCCGATGTTTTAAACGATTTGATTGTCAGTTTCAATTTCAGTGGTCACCAACTGCGTGGTGATCTGTTGTGGTTTTGACTAATGTCTAGCAGCAACGAGCGGTCAGAAGCAATGTGATCGAAAATTGTGAATGAAGTAGGCTGAGCATTAGACAATGAAAGGCGTCGGATAAAAGTACACCACGGACTGCGGTTCCTAGCCGCTGTCCCTAACGTCTTCGATAGAAAAGCCCCGTAGAATCCAACACGGTAAGCTAAATTGTTTTTTTCAGGTCACTCCACTGGTTGATGTGTGTAAAATTTTTCGCCATGCCATAGTCCTTCCCTTTGGCTACGGGTAACTCTACAATCATCTAAACTGCTAGTGGGCATTGTCCTCCACCGGTTACCTAGTACTTGCGAAAGGTGTATTCGCAAGTGTCAAGCCGATTTCTGGCCCGCCAGGGGGTGTATTGACTAGATCTTCACTCTGACACATTCTAGACAAACCTCCCGTCGACTGATGACCTCTGCATTTCTTGAACCGAAAACAGCGTTCAAATCAGTCAGATGCACAATTCTGTGACGCTCTCATTCGAGATGTGTCAGAGAAATTCCCTTTACCCTTCCACGCTTGGCATATGAACAGTCGCAGCTGAATTCATGCTTACGGCAATCTTTCACTTGAGACCAATGCTGGAAGTGATGTTCGCTAGGTCACCATATTATAGCCCTTCTTTTCATTGTTATAACACGTTAAACGAAATAGCTCTCTCCTCGTGTACGAATGATGATATTTATTCAGACAGGAGAGTCTAGTTTAGAATATGCGGATGACGTTGTGCTACCGAGTGAGAAGAGTTATCCTCGATCATCCGGACGACAAATTAGCTGTACTTGGAGTGCGTTTCGGAACTTCGTTGCAGAACTGGATTGTCTCGAATCCGAATCTGGCTCTTGCAAGTGAAGAATGGAGTGAAGTAAATAGATTTAGTCACTTGGTTATCTGTATCTCGTCTGATGGTCGTTTAACGGATGGAGTTGCTTCATATATACAAAAGGCTTGGCTGGCATTTGCTAATCTGAAGCATCCGTAGCATCGGCGTGACACTCGGTTGCCGTTCAAAGGTCGACATAGCAGTAATGCGGCTCAGAAACATGGGCGTCGACGACAGAAGGTGTGCCGAAATCGTCGGTATTAGAACATCGTTGTTTTCTTTGTACTGGTAGAATATGATGAGAGAATTTCGTCAGTAACTCGGTAACTCAGAGAGCAAGCACTGAGTGAGAATAGGTTGAAGTGGTTGTGTCATGCTTTGCACAGGCCCATCGAACGGCTCCCTCGTTTTGCGCTGTTTTTCAATCCAGACAATGGTTGGAATGTGGTTCGAGATCGACAACTGATAACATGAGGAAAAGGTTTAGAGGCTTTAACCTGTGCACTGGCTCATGCAAATGCAGTTAGACTTCCGGGTTGGGATCTACGACACCCCCAACCCCAAATCGCTGGTTAGAGAATTTGAACGATGGGACTCAAGGTAGCAGCCACTGGAGTTCCTGTGCTGGAAATCTTCAACCCATCCGCTTGCAGTTAGTCTCAGACTCCTCTTCGTTCTGGTTTTCTTTTGTTTTGAATAGATAATGCATTAAGGTAGCAACTACAATCAGACCATGTTGATGCAAGGCTAGTGGTTGAAAAACTGAACTGAAGTGAGACACATTCAAACAGTGCAATATAGATATTGATTTTCAAACTCAGACAGCCTTAGCATATCTTCTCTGTGGAATGCTCATATTTCTGAGTCATATAGCGAGACCGATCATGTTTCTGGAATGTACACTGGATGTGTGATCGATATTCAGATTATTATCATCACAAATGCCTGAGATCGGTATATTCAAGAGGGTCGTGTGTTGGAGGACAAGCAACAGATAAAGTTAGAGGGGAGTAAAGACCTGAGTAAAAAATTTGGCCGCCTCACCCAACTCTTCCTTCATGACATCAGGGTTCGGCTTTGGAGTAATTCGGTCCTTCAGCATCAGTTTAAGCTTTGAGTGCGGAAAATTCATCAAAAAATGCTTGCAACTTACCTGGCTTTCAGTTCAGCAATAAAAACATACAGTTTCTTATTTGAGCGAGTGTGAATGCCACTAGTCCTATTTATGTATCAGGCCATCCCCGGGATCATCTAAGTTGCGAAGTGGAAGAGAAAAGGCAGTAGAGAAAAGTCTCTCAGGGCGCCAATTCTCTTGATAAACTATGATGAATAATCACCCTAAACACGAACTTGGACCCCACAGTTCAAATGCACGGAGTGAAGGAGATAACTGAGTTTCTCTGGCAATTCTTCGATGAAACGTAGTTCAGAAAGTTTCGTGGTCCACTGAGTCAAATACCAATTTCAAGTCGAAAAAGACAGACGTCGCGGACCTGCGGAACATTTCTGAATGTTCTTTAATGTGCCTCAAAATGATCGTAGCAATCAGGATCGAGTAAAAAATGGCTTGATCCTCAAGCGTACAGCTTCTGTGAACACCTCGGGCGCTATGCTCACCAAGAAAAATGACAAGGATTGTATATGAGAAAATTTCATTGTCCAGTCTGTTTGAAATGTCTCTTTCCCAAGGCGATGTTGGAGATTGTAGTATAATTGTCAATATCCGATCCAGGTTTGTGCGTCGCTGTGATGAGTGTTTGGATCGAACGTGTCAAGCAGTGCGTATTTCCGAAACCAACAGGGATTTCCGTCCCTGTTGCCTTGCCAATAAACTGAGATTGATTGAACTGCAGCCACGATACTTATCATTCGAATGAACGGTAATCCTAAAATATGCCACATCTCTGATCATAGTGTGGCTCATAACCGCGGGTCACCATTTCGAGAATGCACTTCGTCTTATCCGTCCTGTACCAGCATTTGTACTCCTGGAGCGAAAGTAATTTGTGCCCCTATTATTCATCATTCAAACAGACATACTGACCAAAAGAGAAGTAATACGTCTACTAGTTATTATAGATTTTAGCCTCTAAAATGAAATCGGAGGACTTTAGCTCTCTAACAATTCGAATGTTAAAATAACAAATGAGTGCCCATTCTTGGTTGGTGGCATATAAAAACCAATCTAAAGTTTACATATGCAGGATTAGACATCTGCAATTTCCCTCAAACATACTGATAACGATGAACGAGTCTTTCCGTTTTACTCCATCTGCCCTTAAAGATATTTGATCCCCGACGAAACACACTGGCCGCTCCAATTCATCCGTTCACAACCTCGGCCTCCTTGCCTGCTGGGTCGGAGTCACCAAAGCCGGTTAGTTCTTACACCCGGTCCACAACGACTCCGATTTTCAATTCCAATCAGAAACCTTCCACAGTCAACCGAGATCATCATCCAAGCGCGTGGACCACAATTAGTCGAAGAGAAGAGTTGAAACAACCTCTGGATATCAAAGTAGATGACACAGGAAAGTGGAAAAGGTGTGAGATTATTGTGCACGAACTCTTCATTTCATTCCCCGAGTCAGCACTGATATTCTTACTTCCAATATGAATCAGTACAAAGTTTCGGTGTGATTTAGTGCTTATCGTAATACTAAACATAAATTAGGGGGGACACATTTTTCACCTTCTCCAATACACCAACCTTCAACTAGCCTTGTTGCTCCATTGGAATCAGAAAAGTACTGTAATCTATACACTCCAATTGCACCACTCTGGTCCGATTGAGAATGCTAACTAATCTCCCAAACGTTTGCGTTATACTGCGCTCAATAGTTATCAATAAAAGCTAGCGTTGACTTCACCGTCTGTTTGCATGTTGCTATCTTTTCGTTTAGTGAAAAATAACCACTTCAATACCATCTTAAATTGAGGAATTAAAGAACCAGAGTTATTGCATATTACAGTGGTGAAATAGTTGTCAGTGTAACTGTAAATAACATTGGTTCCCAACCCGTTTGTAGCATTTTTCAAGACGAGGAAGGTGAATCTATACTGGTTCTGTGAGATCAACAGTAAACGATCACGAAATTTCGGTCAAGTCAGAAATGTGGTGAAACATTAGTGGTGCACACGCTCCTGCGTGTATCCTCGTGTGTTTGTATGTGTTTGGTTGCGTGCACGCACACGTACACATCGTTTTGTATCCCATTGGTACCAAAAGTTCATAACTTCATGCCTCCCGCTTGCATCCGAAAAGAGGTGCGGCCAAAAGTTATGCAAAGACTCGGAATAAACGGGATGAACGGTTCACGGTTTGTTTGTTTGTTTGTTTGTTTTTTTTGGAGGGGGGGTGCTCAAGAACATTTTACTTCCAATGTTAAAGTCACAATTATCCAGTTGAGGAGGGACCTACAAACAAATAGATATGCGATTATTGTCAGGTTATCGTTATCTGAGTTGGGTTCGGAGTGTATTGGCAAATCGACCCATCATGTGAAATGTTATACATAAAATATTGTTATTCATATCTGAAATTAAAAATGCGCCATTATCTGGCTGTTAGATAGAAAATTCCCGAAAACGTGATAGGTCATACCAAGTGACGTCAATCGGGACATTGCCATGTGAGCGTTCTACGCGACTTGAACAGCGTGACGAAGATGAGCCATAGAAATGTTGTACTTCGACGCATTATTTTGTCAAGATTCAAAACACGTATAGAAAAAACTCGTGTTTTGTTGCATTTCCACGCAGATGGATCTGGTCATAAAAACTGGCACAACGAGATTAATATCGAGTTCGATCCAATCGATGTATTACAAGAAGTCACCAAAATGACAGGATAGCCGACGACACATGAAGTGTCTAAGATTCCGTGTACATTTTATCATGCATTTTTCGTTGTCAGGGCCATAATAAACCAACCCGGTTTTTTTTCAACCACCTGCTTTGCTATCTAGTCAGTTTACTGCCAACCTATCTCATCTCATGGAAACACACATTGTAGTCTTAATTCCCTAACTGAAATTAATCGATTATTTATTTTTCATCCTACTTACTGGAACTAGAATGTAATGGTTTGTTTTTTTTCTTTTGATCTGTCTGCAATTGGTTTTTTTATACATCAAAGAATATACATTGTCAATTGTCAGTCGGCTTTCCCGTGGTGAGTTTCAAAGATAAACTAGATTGCCAACATGCCGATTGATCTGTCCGATGTGATCGTTTTTCGCTTGCTCGCCGTGTGATGTAGGTCGAACGCAAGTTGCACGCGTCCAAATTGGCCTGTGTCACTTATTTCACCATTCTAGCCATCCACGTTCACCGGGCGCTTGTTTTTTATACTTTCCACGGCTAACTGCTTTTCCCAAATTGTTGCTGAAATCAAAATCCTCCCTGATCTCACTTCAGGGCCGGGCGAGGAGCTCTTAAAAATTCCCGTTCGCATCCTCTTCTTACGAACTGGTCACCGTTTTAAGCTCACAAGCTTTTGTTTTCTAAACATTTGTCAGACCCGCCCAATTTCACAACCAGTCAGGTCTATGAGCCTTAGTTCATGAATGGTGGTGAATTATCTCCATAGTCCTCCTAAGACACACAAAAAAATACATTCGGACGAAGCCATATGTTTGCCTTGGGAAATCAAATGGTTTGCTTTCGGGGCTTTGGACAAAGTATTTCGATCTCACCTGCGTTATTGCAGTGACTGAAAAACGGAATAAACAATACTTTGGGTGTTTCAAATACAGTGGAAATGATTGGGTATACCCCAGCGTGTGTTTACCTATTGGGCTTGACAAAAATGCCACCTAATCACTGGATCTTCAGATGTTTTCTTTCAGGTAACTAAAATGGGAAAGGGCACACTGCGCCTGTCCTTAGAATAGTAAAAAGCGATCACCTCGTAGCATCCCATCAGGTCACTCAAAGAAACGAGCCAAATGAAAGCGGACTGATTTTTGCCATCATGGTTTGCGGAAATCGATTTTTTTTCAAAGTGATAAATATATCAATCGAATTTCACATTCTTTAATCCGTTCGTCGAGAAGGATAGCTAAAATATCATGCCGCGATATCATATTTTTTAAAACAAAATATGTTGTGGGTGACGTTAATCAGCCAGAATCGAGTAGGCTAAATATTCTTCGACTGCAAGTACAACTTCCCGTTCTTAAGAACTGCTATTTGCATCCGACAAATTGACAGTGTTTGTCATCACCGTCATCATCATCATCATCATCATCGTTAGTATAATCTCAACGGTACGGTTACCACGCCCTTTTTCAACCGAAAACCGAAAAAACAAGGTGGTCAAGTAGGAGAGCACACACACACGCACGCAAGTAACGCACCAACCGATCGCCGTTGGCAAAGAATGCGAAACCTCCCGTGTCGCAAGCCACTTCACGGGATCACACAACAAATTTAGAAATATGTCCAACCAGCCTAGTCCACAGCAGTGTAGCGCAGTTGGGGTAACTTTTTCAAATGGCATTTCGAACATGATCGCTGTGTAAGTTATTTGTGGACTCGCGATCGGTGTGTCCTTGGTAAACATGCGCCGGACTTCTGTTCACGTTGATGATTCTGGAGGACATAATGTACGGGGTAGCGTGTGATGGGCCGATACGAGAACCAGAACACAGGCAACACTTCGCCTGGTAGATGCATGCACATCTGCAACGATGGATTGTCATGGTTGTTTTGTTTTCGTGACGAGGCTTGCTAATTTGATTGTTCATGACCGAACCCCAGTCCGAAAATGGCATATTCCCACCGAATGGTTTACCTTAACTGTGATCGTATACTGAGTGGGATAACTGAAATTCGAACTGGAGATTTCTATTTACGTCTCGAAGCAAACAAAATTATCACAATTGAGTGATTGTGCACAGTATTTTGCTCATGACAATCCCACACACTACTTACAAGTAACTACGAGCTCTGTATACCAAGTGAAACTGCTCAACTGCCAGTTCTAGACCAACACCTGTGTTGGTACAGAGAACCGTCGTGGCTTGCATCTTTTTACTCTTACATCCACGGTCGGATAGTTAGAAAATTTATCTACACATCACTGTTCCTTGCTTACCAGACCTGTGGTTTGTACTCTGTATGAAGTTTGTTTCCATGCTTTGCTAGTCTGGTAATTCGTTACTCCTAACAGAAACACAGCCGCTTCCAATTGGCAACCTAACTGCTCGAAATCGACCGGCAGTTAACTGTTATACGGCTTCTATTAGTTGCTCTCTTTTAGTGAACTAGAGCATTATGAATTAATAGAGACAGATAAGTTAAATTGAATAATATTTACATGGAAACAGCTTTTGTCGGTTGGGAGCACACGTGTTTCGGAATTTTAGGCAAGTATACGATCAAATGCGATTAATTCCGCTCATGCGGAACCATCATTTCGGCAGATTCTATGACCCGTCTTCGCGCGGCTCCCTCATTTTCCCTCTCCTCCTGTCTCTCGCTGTCTTGGGCCCAGTCTAGCCGACAGTTACTGTTTGATTACGGTGACATAGGAACGGCAACGTTGTATGCACTGATTTTTGTATCCGCATACCAGAATGAACTGAGTGTTTCACCACAAATGATGACAGAATGACAATTTATAATTTCGTTTGAACAATATGGTCCCTCAGATTGTGTTAAGTGTGGTAGTATTACGGGAGTCTAAATATTTTAGACGAAAGTAAGTAGTGATAAGTTCAAACCATTTCCGTGTCAAATTTAAGAAATTTAACAAGGGATGACTGTAGTGACAAAGTTAGAGTCAAATTGGAGATACTCCTTTCCACGAACGGATGATGAAACGTTTGTGAGCCGAACGTCGAACTGAGCGATCATAAACCCGAGAAAATCAACAACCTGAACGGTGAGCAGCGCAGATTTTTAAAACCATTGACACATCATATTTCTGATATAATTTTCCCTTATCCATGGGGGCCCCGTGGGAGAAGACCAATATATTTGCATTTCAAAAAGATGATCCTTTTTGGTTCTATCGAATCCACTAGACTGGGGCCAGACTAACTTAGTTATCATTCTTCCGACTTGGGGTTGAACGCCTTCTGTTCACCTTCGTCCCCTGCCCTCGGGAAGCTCAACATAAGGAGGTTCACGTTTGTGTACAGAAATGGGGATAACATGTATCGATTGGCGTTGTAGTGTTTGCCAGCACATTCCTCGCAGGCATTTTATGCATTTTCGCATCCACATTACTCCTTTGGTTAATGTTCCGTTGGGCTCAACTCCGAATTGTTCAGTCTGATGGTTACACAACTACCCTTCTGTTCTTCCGATGCAAGTTAGTCCCCAAGTATGTCGGAATTCAGAAACCAAATGCAATCGTCCATCGAGATGCAGCAAACTGACTCGTAAAATATGCTATGCAGTTTCACAGTTCATCGTGTTTGTTTCACACAAGGTGTTAGAGGATAGCAAGCTTAAAAACCGTTGTGTCCAAACGGGGCATGTTTCAGGTTTGCCAAAAACCCTTTCTAGGTAAACCAATATGGAAAAAATTACTCGTGACAAACATAACTTAGACCATTCATTAGCCACCTAAATTATTCGGTTTTTGAATAAACTCTTGCATATAAGCTTATAAATAGTCACAATTTAGCCTTGATGGCTCCCTCGATTGCTCATCTGATTCTTATTTGCATAGCCAAAATTATTTCATATTCTGCTTTAAAAGTCCAGCGTCTCAAACTAAAATCCACTAGGCAAACATTTCTACACTGTTCTTTACTTCATCCAGCAATGGATACACATCGTTGTCAACACAAAAGGCGGACATAGGCACCCAGACAGAATTATCACCGGATTGGATATTGTCGCCGGATGCAGACCGAGGGGTGAGTTTATGATAGATTAAAAATAGATTTCCAAAATTTCCCGTTTGCTTCCCATCGTATTGATCAAAACGAGTAGCACTATTAACTTGCATAGTATGTTTAATTAATCTCAGATTCTTATATGAAGTATACGAAGACTCGAATCATTCATTTTTTGGGATAATCTCGTGGAATAATTACACTTCCCGCCACTCTTCTTGCTGGTACATTTGTAGATTTTAATGCTAAGAACATTTCGGAAAGTTAAGTTTTGAGCAAACCCAAGCTATGTTCCGTTTTTACAACCACTAGCGTTGCACAAGGATGTCTTGGTTTTGGTTGCGGCCTCACATCACGGTCAATTCAAAAGAGAAAAAGAGAACGAGAAGTAGTCAAAAAACCGACTCTAGACTCGTAAGTTGAACCACTGTCCAGGGGAGGAAGGATTTCGAGTGCGCGAATACCGCCAACTTCAACATTGAGCCATATAACCTATTGTCTCCAAACCTGACGCGGACATCCTGTGAAACTCTGTTTGATTATCGATTTGCACCTTCATGGGCGAGTACCCTGGTTAAGATTTTCATTCCAATTTACCTTATTATCGACCGATAACCTCGATCTATCTTCCGAGGGCAGCGTACAATGACTCAGTCATTTTGTGGACATGCGCGGAACACTACCCCAACCCCATGTTCTATTCACAAATACCATTTGGGCTAAGACTGAGTATTTTGTAAAATGCAACCGTTGTAGCGTTTTTTTTTATTTTTTCAACTGATTGCATTTACAGTAGTGAAAATTTGCAACTCAACCAGTTCAGATTGGTCTCCACAGTCTCTACGCAAGACAGGAATCCCGTAACGGAATCATTCGTCCCAACTATAGCTTAAACCAAAATTTTAACTTCACTATTGAGAAGCGACAGCATTTTTGGGTCTGTGATGGAAGATTTTATTGTACGCGTGCACTGTTCCTTCTCTGACTGATAACCTTTGACTTGTTTTTAGTATATAAACTCCGCCAAAATATGTCTGCCCTAACTTTTCCAACTGGTGAAGTGAGGTGTATCACTGATGGGTTGGTCCTCCTCGCTAGTTGCACGGCATTCATAATGAACTATGTTGATACTAAGGACGAGGTGGCCCCAGTAGCATATGTCTAACTACGATTGTGTAGTCCTATTTTTTCCAAGCATTTGTGGATATTTTCCAACTATGGACTTCATTTTATTCAGTGTGCTTGGTTTTTTTCAATTTTTCCCTGTGTTTCAACCTTGATGCGTACGCAACTGTGGCATTGTTAAGAAAGTCGTCGCTTGTTACCGGATCAATGAAGGCTTCAAAACTACGAAGTCACACGGAATGAATCAACTTTTCATATCTGGTTCGCGCCATAACTGGACTAGTTGTGTAACTCTAACAACTTAGTTTACTGTACACGCAAGTGGTGCTGATTATCGGTGGTTATCTGTAATGACATGATTTTGCATCACTTTCCAATTCGTTTGAAGGTCATTTCAAGAAGTAGTCAGAGCTGCTGCCCTTGTCAATCATAACCTGATCTCGTTTCCATAGAACGGATAAGTGACGTACTGAAACCAGTAAATTGCCCCTGATATATATATATATATGCATATATATGCATATATATATATCTTCCGACATATTAAAATAAACTCTGTCTGTTATAGGATTTGGAAATGGATAAGGCCCGTTCGAATCCTCTCACAATCGTCCCTCTACGCATTCAGCAACTTTCTGATGCCTCTAAGTCTGTCTCGGATATGCTGTTGATTTTTTTATATAGCAAACAGATTCAAGAATAAGCGACTAACAATTGTTAATTCTGTGCATCATTCACATATTAGCGAAGTCCGCTATTTGCAAATAACATAACGAAGAGCTCTGATGAAGAATGACAAAAATCTTTCTACTTTCTTAGTCACTGACAAATCTAATCTATAATGTTGGTCATTTTTCTGCTCTATCTGTCCGCACGATCCATGCCTGAAGACAGTCGTATTGGCAAACTGATTTCCTTCATAACTGGCAATTTTGACTTCAGTCATCAAACAGAAATACGTTATTCCGTGATGAACCGTCAAATCCTATTTGCGGTTTACTTTGGTTGTTTGTCAGGTAACTGGTGAATTAGTCCATGTCGTAACAGCTGACCAGACTCACATATATACACGCACGAGACTATTGGCTGCCACTACCCGCAGAATGAGGTTCATCTACGACCGTAAACGGCATTGGTGAAACGCGTTTGTTCTCGGTTAATTCACACGGCAATTTACACGATATATGAGACAGGTCTACTTGCCACCATGCGGTCTAAGTTGTGTAACATCAGCTTCCAGTCAGGAATGCATTGCGCAATACCTTGTACATACGCACGCATGCATACATACGGACACACACACACACACAGAATAGCTGATCAACCGTGCTTAGTTCTGATTGAATAACAATACATTATTGTATTCGATTTGTATGATCCCAGATCAAAACGAAAGCAACTGGTGCAATTGCCACGAGAGTGCGGATTTCAAACAAGTGGTCCCGGTGCATTTGTTTCTTTCGTTTTCTCATGTAATTTAGACTTTCTCAAATCGATGACCTCGATTTCATTTCTAAGACGAGCTTGAACGGTTGATACGAGACAAATCTGTCAAAAATATCTCGTATACCAAATGTGGCCATTCCAAGTAGAAAACTGTTAAAGGAGTGCACTATCTAACTTTTGAACCGAGGACTACCTTTTTTTTGCGACTTATGCTTGGACAGTAATCGTTCTCAGGTTGACTATAAAAAACGGACTGGACACTAATATTTCAGGTGACAGATCAGAGATTTACGGAATCGAGTACTTGCTCGGATGTCAGGAAATGAAAGCAATTAAGCAAGTGAGGAAGAAAACAACGAGGAAGTATGACACTACAAGCAATGAAATGAAATAAGTTACTGGTCATACTGTGAATCACAACTACAGTAAGTTGTAGAAAACAATAGTTACTATCAGATGTTTTCCTTATTGGTATTATTATTATTATTATTAATACTATAACTATTAAAGTAAAGATATTTCAGCTGCTGTAACTGTTGGATAACTTCGAGTTACTGTTCCGGTATCTTTCTGGCTTCTAGGTGAGCATGGTCCATCGTCACCAACTTAAACGGGAACAGTCAAATTGAAAAGGCAAAATATCTCGCCTCATTAAATGAAAATACCTATTCATAGTCTATTTTCCTTGCATATTTGTGATTTTATGAAGGTTATTACTTCATCGGTTGTCTGTGCCGGGCAGTTGGTAGCCAGTGAGATAATACGGTCTCGAGTTGGTCTTCTCATCTTTACTCGGCCATTGTTTGACACTACCGGATTGCATCCACGCCTGTGCACTAATTGTGATTTGTCTAACACGGTCAGTTATCACGCAAATACTGATAACATGTGGAGCAGTTGTATCCGATTCATGCGCAATCTTAGTGAAACTAGTATCCTCTTATAGTAATCACTATCGCAGTTATTTTTTCACTAGTCATCGTACTGAAGTTCTGCTTGGCCGGATTTCACGCATGGCATTCGTAGAAGAACAATGGCGGTTTTATACCGGCTGCAGTGACTACAGTGTGATCCTTCAGAAGTGACCCACAATTGGATGTTCTTTGTTTGGCTCGGCCGCCTCTTAGTGTGCCACGATATCTAACCGTAGAATAGAATGTCACAAGTCGTCAGCCACGTCAAGCAATATTCACGAGAGTAGAAAAGAGGGAATGCACACATCTAGATTTATATTCGGAAATTGACAATTCTTGAGTATTCGGGAAAATTGTAATTCTACCATAAGCTAGGAGAGCGTCTTGGCTGAGCATTCAAAATCTACTGGACATCATGATCTACAATTGAAGTTGGTAGAGAAACAAGAGTGCATATTGCTCAATTTGGACGAACACAGAAAGATTCTACTAATATTAATTATATGATCAAGAGTTAGTTTTGCCCGTAATTGTGATAAGCTTTGCTTTTTATTAGTCAAAAACCAACAATAGCAGCTCACGATCAATTACAGTTCGTTAAACGGTCAATTCAACGCGTGGGGACCAAGAATTGGGTCTCTATGGCGATAGTCTGATTGTAGACGTCCAGAAGGGAAATTTGGACTAATCTGCCAAATGGGTGTTTTGTTCTACACAATGATGCAGCTGCTTGTGCATATTTTGTTGGGATTAATCAAGCCCAATTGTTCTTCGTTGCCACGGTATGCTCTCAAACCAGTCAGTAGACCGTTCTTGTACCAGTTTAGTTAACCAGTGAGTATTGTCCATTCACTAATTTCTACCAGATAAGACGATTTTGTTTTCACCAAATGGAAGCATATCCGTATTTAGAATATGTTTGCAGCCCACAGATAGGTGTAGCTCCATCCGCAAAACATTTTGCCGTCGTTCAACAAAGGATTGAAAGGTGGCAATAAAGACTATTTCTTTGAAAATTACCACTGAGCACATTGAGAAAACACAAGTTGGCGAACAAGCTCGTTTTCAGTGATTCGTAATCATGCCATTACATCACTATATATATCTTGACAAAATATTTTCACTTTAGGAAGGATTGGATTAGTCATTTACAAATATGGGTGGGGAAGGGATTTGTGGTGTTAATTGTTTTGTTGTCTAGGGTTTGTATTGGGACGGGGGGTGGGCCAAGGGAGTTGAAGCGCAACCACAAATTGTTTTTGAGAACAAAGTGGAGGACTGTGAAGACGGATTGCGACAGCTTCCGCAGTGCTCAAGAGGCGACACTTTGCCAACCTGGATTGTTGACCTCTGACCTTATACAGGGTCCGGAAAGCTTGCGTCACATTCACGGTGTGGTTAGTCTGTGCTAGATGTGAAACCACTGCGCTATTAAGTGACTTAATTGTTCCAGTGCCTAACCATGCCGGGTGGTGCTCACGGATGCGTTCAGACAAGCGCCTGGTCGTGCGGCCGATGTACATTGTGCCACAGGAACATGTGAAGGAATAGATACAAAACGAGGCTGCAGAATCAGGGACTTTGTCTTTCAACCATAATGACACTACGGGGCGGGATTTGAACAGGATACGAAGCTTGGCTGCGTAGAATGTCTTATTGATAGCACTAGTCAGTCTTCGTCGTGCTATTTCTGCTAGCGTGTCACCTTTGAATGGCAGATATATGTATACCGGCTTTCTCTCCACCGTCGCCCTCCTAGGAACTTCCTGTTCTGTCTCCAACATCTTGTCGATTAATCTAATTTGGAAACCATTTTCAGTGAATACTCTTCTGAGCGTCTGCAGTTCAGCTTCAAGAGTATCTTCTGTGCATATTCTTTTTGCTCTGGCAATCAAACATCTAATTAAGTTCCTCTTCACATTAAGAGGTACAAAGCTGTGGAAGTTGATGTATTGCCCATTCCATGTGGCTTTCCTGTGTACTGATCGCCGAATTGAGCCGTCTTCTCGACGACTTAGTCGTACATCTAAGAAAGCTATTTCACTGTTTAGCTCCATCTCTGTTGTGAATTTCAAATTTGCGTGAGCCGAGTTGAACACATTCAACAGTTGTTTAGTTTTGGTCGAGGGGTTGAGTACACAGAAGATGTCATCCACATAACGCTTGTATAAGTAGAGCGATTGTATTGACGACTCGAGTGGTCCACGTTCCAGCTTTGCCATGAAAATGTCAGCTAGTAGCGGACCGAGTGGGGATCCCATCGCTACGCCGTCCTTTTGACGGTAAATTTGATTATTGAATTTAAATTGGACGTTGTAGGTACAAAAGAACAATAGTTGTTTCAAGTCTGCTATCGGAAGACTCGTCGCTAAGCCATTGCTCTCGATGTAGTCACAGAGGTATTCGATTGTCTCCGTGATCGGAACGTTGGTAAAAAGGGCGGTGACGTCTAAAGAAAGCATCCTTCGTCCCTTCATATTTAGTTCTTTCACGGAATCGATAAGCTCAAATGTGTCTTTGAGACTATGTTTTGCTACCTTCTGTCTGACGGGTTCCAGTAACCTAGCTAACCATTTTGCCACAGCATGGTACGGCGAATTGCACATGTCGAGAATAGGCCTCATAGGTACTCCATTTTTGTGTAATTTGGGTAGGCCGTACAATCTCGGAATAGTAGTTCCCGTAGGCCGAATTTGTTCGAATGTCGTCGAACTTATGATNATGACTAATCCAATCCTTCCTAAAGTGAAAATATTTTGTCAAGATATATATAAAGACTATTTCATCAGACCGAACATCAACACCATGGGAATTTTCATTTTGTCCAATACTCGCGTTGTTTTACAGGTCCCTTATGGATCTCGAAAACGCAGAAAATCAAGATTCATATGAGTTTTCGGTCTTGCTTATTTTGATATATACATATATGCATATATATATATATATAACACTAGCTTGAAAGCAAGCATGTTGCTAACGCAACGATATATCAGTGAGATTACAATTAAATTTTACGGGAGGGATACAACAACAACTGTTTTCACACCACATATTTTGTGACTTTTTGTCGTTTTCTGTGTTCACTTAGTGAGTGCGGGTTCTACAGACAGACCATAAGGCATTCGCGTCACTGACTTCCGTTCTGAACTATATCTATCAATCTCGCCAACCAACAACAATCCTCAGCTCTTCGGCCCCAACCAGGAAGGCCAAAGCACCAACCGAGAACAAACCCGAAACGAACTTCTCCATAACTCCACGCCAAGTCATTGCCTGACCGCCAAATCACTTACTTCTTCCAGCCTTGCCCTGCACGTGCGAAAGGAACACGAAAAGGTAGACGATAGACAAGCATACCCCACCAAAGGCGATGCATAGCGGTTATCTCAATCAGAGGACGACTGTCTGCATCCAACACACGACGACGCACCTCGTCATTGCTCACCTCATGTTCCCGCCAGACACGCGCAATGCTTCGGAGACATCGGTGGTCGAACACAGAATGTCACCGGGCATCCTCGACGCGGATAGACCAAGTCTCGCAACCATAAAGAAAACCACAAACTGCGGAATTGTACATCCTCGCTTGAGGAAAAGCTGGATGTTATACCGGCGCCGCAAGTATCGTAGGTTCGAGAAAAATGTTCTCGCTTTCGCAATTTGTGATGTGACCTCCTCCCCAACACCTCCACCAGGTGTGATCAGGATCCCGGGATACTTGAAGCTAATGACCACCTCTCAATGGTTACCACAAAGTGTGAGTGCAGGCACAAGCTCCTACCAGACTTCAAGAAATAACTTGCATTTTGAAGGTGCAAAGCACATCGCCGTGCGGTCTAGCAAGCATTGAACTGTCTGTACACTATTGCTCAGCAAGGCGATATCACCTGCATACTGTAAGTCAAAACTCTGTTGAGTGGGAGGAGTTCAACACCACCGTCTCAAAGGCCAGAGAAAGCGTTCTGTAGAACATCCTCTATGACAATTTTAAGAAGGAATGGGAATTTAGGGCAGCTTTGCCATGGTCCACTAGGGACAACGAAGGATGAAGAAAGCTGATCATAAACCCTAACCCGATCTGACATATGACGGTAAAACTCTTTGAGGACTGACCCATACTTCTCAAGTACTCCATTCCCTAACACAGTGCTATGGTAGAGGTCTATCAACAGACTTGGTGGTCGGCCTTTGAAAGGTACAACGACCAGCACGAAACCCAGTTTGTTTCTCACGAGTTTGCCCTTCACGTGTTTTGTACAACCTACGAAGAATGACGAATGAAAGTAGTTTTGACGCCAATACGCCTTTGGTTAACGCAGTCACTGTGCAAACCCCTGTTTAAAGATGAGGATAACGATCGAATCCCGCGCGAAAGGAGGGACTTGACCTTGGAGAACAAAAATAGGAGTTTGCCACCTCTGTCATTCCTCCAGCGTTAAATAGAACTAGGGAAAGCTCATCGAGTCTCGGCGCTTCATGACGTCCAGCGGCTGGGGTTTTCCTGGGGATCTCCGCCTCAGTTGGTAGATCTGTTTTAACAGGCTATTGGATGCCTGCCGGAATAGCTGCAAGATCGGCTGACGCATAGGGTTAGCTAAATTTTGCCTAAAACTGTTTCGCCCATAGTACAAAAATTCCCACTAGTACTTGACTTTTCGAAATCCAGCTATGCCCGTCTGTCTAAAACTCAACTGGAGTGTAAGTTGGCTAATGAAATAATTCATCATACATTGTCCGAGCCCAGCTCATCGTTAAAAGCCATGGAAGCACTGCACAACTGCTGCAACCGACGTGTTAGAAACACCAAGGGCACATACTCACCCCCTATCCGCTCTTGAAAGGAAACGCAAACCCAGGATGAGGGATTGTGAACCAGACGCCACAGTTGTTGACGTTCCATTAATCATTAGCAGTTGCATGCTGTGGCATCCATCTGTTAACGGTTTCGCGCAGTTTTTGGCCGATACTCATAAACAGGAGAACTCCGAGGAAGGTGAATTTGCTATTTCGGCAGCCTGACGTATCGAGCTCGTGGAATCCTTACGAAAAGGAAACAGTTATAGTAATCCCATAGGTTTTAATGCCTAGTTGGATGTATATGTAATGCGTACTTGATCATTTCATGGGCAATATTTAAACCATATTTTGAGGAAACAGGTATTATCCGCGCTTCTAAATAGTCATTATAGTAGAGTTTTTCTGACCAGGGTCGTAGCATCTTTACTGACACTGATGAGTTTAGGCTTGATTTATTCCAACCGAGAGGTCAGTCTAGAAGGTGAGCAATGCATCTGAACACGTTGAGGTGGCTTAGACTATTGATATCTTTATCCACAGAAAGACTTTTTGATATTCCTTTTATGTGAAAATGGAGCCAGGAAAACTGCCATTTTATGATGAAACCATGCAGCACCTATCCAAAGTAAATGAGTAAAATGATCATTCAGAATCTGTTTTACAGAATCTCTAAACGCTTTTGAAGCAGTGTCGTGGCTTAGCCAATAGATCATGCGGGTCAGTGTAGCAGTATTTTACTCAAGCTTTCTCGGTTTTGTCCCGAAAATTCCACCCATTGGTCTCGATGAATGAAAATAACCCCTTAAAAGCTGACTCTCGATCCAAGACTGGACTACACAATGCATTTGTGAAATTATCACGATGCTTACATGGTCACAGTTATTTTTCCTTGGTATTTGACTTGCATTCTCAAGCTTGTTTGTAGGATCCAGCCAACCAGTAATCGGTTTTCAGGTTTTCAGTATTTTTACACGTCCATAAAACATCATGAGGAAAAACGAGCTTCCTAGGTGAAGTGTATCAAAAGTACTTAGACCGCATGAGTACCCCAAATTCATCGTGCATTGTGATTCCATGGACTCTTTAGTTATCTACCCGTAAATTTACTGGAATTTTGTTTCCGTGATCGATATTTATTGGACCAGAAAATGTCTTGCCTTTCGCCATCTACGCTCAAATTTGTCCATTAGTTTTCTTCGGTGTGATATCTGTTCGTTGATGCAACTGACTATTCCACTGGCGGTGACCACTGCTACTGTATCGCTCGCCTACTTGAAACCAGGTCGTTTGCGCTGCTCGTTCTTTGATGGGAGTGATGTATTTGAACGGATTTAAAAAAACCTCTTCTCAATTAATGATTTTCATAATTCACTTTGACATTTCAAACAATTATTGGAGGATGACCGCTTATAATGGGCTTGTCGAAGCAGTCTCATGCGATCAACTAACGTTATTACTCATGGAATTACGTGTTAATTATCATGCTTTAGCCATTTTTGGACGGTCGTATTTGACTCATCCGGTTTGAGTTGTCCATTCTCATTCCTTTCGCGCGTGCTGTATTTCTTTCCCTAGCGGAGACTATGACGAATTATCACGGTTGGAAGGGACGTCGACATCAGGTCAATTTTAAGGGTCATTTGGTGTGTACTTTTCATAATTACTTCGTATGTAGCTCGAAAAATTAGATGTAAAAAATTGGAGTCAATTCCATTGAAGGTAAGAGGATGGCGTCTGTCTTTTATGCACGTAAAAGTGGATTGATTACATGAATTGAGAAATAATGCCTTACTGAAATGGTAGTTATTTCCATTCCCGGTTACGTAATACTGGCTTGAAAGACTTCCTTGGGTCAACATTTTGCTCGCTCTCCATTATGTACTTAGCGAATGATCATCATGAATTCCGATTTTTCGGACCATCGGAAAGATCTTGCGTCATGATCCTAATCAGCCACTTCGGAATGTGTCCCGATATCCATTATGAAACCCGTTAGCTCGTTCTGCCAACATGTGACACCGCAAGTGCATATGAACTGGTAGACCACATAGGAGGCACTATTAGTCAGGCAGCTACTTTCACTATAAAAGTTGGATTTGTGTAGCTAAGATCACTAATTTTTCGATAGATAGATTTATCGGTCATTACGAGTCCAGTGTGCTTCTCTGCAATTTTCCAAGCAGCCCCTGAATTTTGCGAGTGCTATATCTTCGTTTAGTCTTGTACTTGTTGCTTTTCGTGCAAGATGGCTCCAGTTCGAGGGTGATCCGGCTCCGGTTATTTAAACTTCGATGAAATAAGATGACCCTCGTCGAAGTGTGCGCTTTTCGCAAGACCCGCTTATCAGACAGGCGGATAAATAAGGCAACATAATTGAATTCCGGGTCCGGCAGCCCACAGATGTCCAAACTGTTTGCTTACATGTTCGTATCCCACCAAAATCTTTCGCCATCCGGTAAGCTTTAGTTTATTTAGCTGTTAGTTTCATATCGTAACAAGGTGGTGACCGAACATAGGGCACCGATACTCGCAGTCATTGGTGGTCCGAACCTAGAGGCAGAGACGAGCTATGCAAGCTCACTCGAAGAAGATCGGATGGGCAACCGATGTTCTTTTTATTTGAAGCAGTCTACTTTGTTTCTCTTCGCTGTTTATTCAGCTGGATTGAACTGCTTGCAATCTTTACACTCTCCCTCGTCATTTGGCAATATATTACAGAAACACGTAACACTTTAGAGAACGCGGATACACTTTCACTTCACAGTCTGTTTTGTTCAGCAATGCCAAAACATCCGAATTGGGATGCACAGAATTTTGGACTGATAAAAAAGACTTGCCAACTCTGCAGGTGTGATTGGGCTTGCGCGTACGTGCGTGTGTGTGTGTGTGCTTGTGTATGCGTGTACTTTTACACCGTATGGGGTAACTGTCATGTCTCGAGTGAATGTTGATTTCGCCACGAAAACAGCGGTTGACCGGACCAACTCCACTTGGACATATGTCCGTCAACATGGGCAACAAACTACTAGTTTTAATTAGATGAACTGTAGATAACTAGTTAAATGACTGCTGAACAAATCTCCAAAGTATCCGATTAACTGATTTATCATGGTTAATCAAGTCGATCAGCACAACAACTAAGCACAATGCCGGATAATTTGCTGTTTTGTGCCTCGAAGTGATTATTCTACTGTACGTACACTCATAAATTTTCTTGTTCTTTTCAGTTTATCAGTACAAAGGCATAGAAACAACTAATCAGCAATACCACCGAAGATCGGTTTACAACTATCGTATTTTGTCTTAACAATAATTAGTCACTAAGTAGCAAAAAATACCACCAGGTGTTGACCTTGCTTTTTTTTCTTTTCAGAAATCGAGCGTTGCAGTTGTTAATCTACGCTCGTATTGTAGGCATGCGTGCACCACATTTCAGAACATTTCCATCAGTACTTGGACTTTTGCCGAATTGTGATGGTAACGCCAAATAATCTTCCATTTAACTGATCGACGCACGTAAAGTTCTGCTTAATGGGTGGTGCAAGTTTTATTACACACCTGAACTACGGGGATTATGGTACGGACACACTTCAAATGTTCTGGGAGGATGGTCTACCCCAAGCAGACGACGTGGGCCGTCTTAGTCCCTTAGGAAATCTCAATAGATCAAGCAGTGAACAGTATCCCCTCATTCACAATTATGTTTGAAGATTAAACTATGAAAAGTGGATTGCTATCAGATATATACTTCGTCTAATCTGTATGTAGAACAGTATTTCGAACTAAACAATCTAAAAACATTGCGAATTTCTATTAACTTAAAGTAGTATACTTTCCAACTTCGCGCCATTCAGTCGGACTGTTCAGCGGCGCTAGTTTATTTTCCTCACGGGGATTTTTTTCCTTCATTGCTATCACCTCATGCTTACCCGCCTCCGTGTCAAAATGCCTAGGCATGGTGGACAAGGTGAACTGACAACGCGTTTTCGTCCTATTCTGTTCTATTCGGTCAACGTTCATTTCTGGCATGACCGCTTGCCTGTGGCTGGGTTTTTGCTAGTGCCCGTTATTTGTCTTATCACGTCCCCTTCTGTGCTCGTCTCCGGGACGCAATTTCGAAATTACGGTTTAACACAATGACAATTAATTTTCGCGCCCACTTTCCCTGACCCCAATTACAAATGTGTCCCCACACGCGTTGTCATGGTTGTCACCTAAACGTTTTGTAATTTTTCTAGACAAGAAGATTTTGATAATAGCGTGCACACATTTCTTTTGTTAAATCTAGCAATTAGAATTTCGTTTGAGGACTATAAAGAATTCTCGCTAACCTAAAGGTCGTATGGACATTTCGCATTCGTTCATCTGATGAACTGATCTGATCGGCAAAACAAACAATTAAAAGGGGGTTTAATGAAATGTACCTGAATAAAATGCATCCCTCTCGGACAGAAGACAATTTAAAATAGTAGAAAACAGTTGCATTGGAAAGATGAAACGTGACTAGTACGACAAAAGCAGTTCACATTTTGTAGAGTTACGACTCTCGAATCAATGGTATAAAAGGGGAAAACAATTTTAAGTGCAATGTCCCGTGATGTGGTTTGTGCATTGTCCGTATGAAGCGGGTATGAGAAATGAGGAACCACTTAGTCAAGATTTATGGCGTTTTCGAAAGAATGTACAAGAAAACAGAAGTTTTTCTTTCATTGCATTACCAACCGTCGATCAGTCGCCTCGTTATTATTGCTATGCTTCCATAGTGCACAACGCGCCGAAAATAGTCAAATCAGCAATGTGAAAACAAAAATCGCTGTTTTTAATCTAATTCCTCTCCCCTCACTTTTTTGGCGAGCGTAAACCTCAGTTATGTGAAAGATTGGATATAGTTTGTTTACTCCTTTGATCCGAACACGGCGTGGCATGTTCACCTTTTCTTTCGAAGGCCCGACTATTTGCGTTTGTGCGACGGTATAATCACGAGGAGTTTACATCGCCAAATTCGGTTCGATCCGTTTCTCCTAGTCAGTTTGTTCTGGGGTTTTCAAACCTAGGTGATACCGTAGCCAATGCCAGATTGTGTCCTGGCCAGTTTTGGGCTGCGTGTATGTTTAACACTATTGACGCATGCGCGTTTCTCTTCGATCTTTATGTATTCCAGGTTATGAATAGTGTAATATTCGATCATTGTCACGATCACTCTGTTGACAACTGCGTTTATAATTCCAGCTCTTTCAGTGAACAGCCTAATTTGTCTTTCGTCACAATGTTTCTTCCAGTTAATTTTGTCTGTTCACTTAAACCAATCATTTCCGACACGATACTAAATAACTCAGACACAAATAAATGAATACTTTCAGAACTTGTTCCCGACTAGAAAAATAAGATTGTTGCTTACGCGGAATTTCACCGTAGACCACTGTATATTTATCTTCACTAGTCATTGTCGGGCTTTACGCAAGTTGATGTTTTCCGTGCATCCTAACAATGTGTGCTCTGTCATTACGTAGACTTTTGATGCTTATCTATCACCGAATTGATGAGCTTCAGTTACCTGTGAGCTTGTAGCCATTACGGCTGCAGTTATTATAGGTTAGTTTATTCATTCTACACACATCGAAAGGTATTTCCCCAAAAGAGATTAGAGGACATGACAAATTCATGGCATGACGACCTATGCGAACAGTTCGACCATTGAACTGTTCCGAATAGGTCAGCTTAGACGGCCGCATTTGCACTCACGAGACCCTACAATGGGACGTTTAAAGACCTCGGATGAAGTGGCTAGATGCCACAGTCAGTGAAACTTTGTATTCGAGCGATTTCTTCCCATCAAGTCCTGAGAGCTCAGCTTGGCGTTCAGACCACAAACGCTTCGTCAACAACCGGGGTTACATCGTCAGCCTAAGCAAGAACGACCTGAGCAATGACCTGCACTAATCTGGGATCTGTTTGTTCATTTGCATTACCTTTTATACTAATTTTCCATGGTTTTAATGTTTCATTGATTTTCGTTCGCTTTGCTTCTGAGCAGTCACTGTTACGATCGAGCAGTGTGAACCAAAATACCCCAGTTTTTGGTTAACAGTTATAAAATTCGACGCTGAATTCTTTGTGCATTTCTGACGAACAGTCGGATAACTTATTCAATCTTTGTTATCCTGACAACCATCTGCCAAATATGAGAAACAAAATTGTTCTTTGTTTTACCCTAATAAATTCACAAACTTACTGGCAACGGTAGCAAAGGCCGACTCGATTGTGACTAAAGCAATTTCGAAATATAATAAACCCATCATCTTCTATTTAGCACGGTCACTTTCAGAGATTCTGATTACTTAGGTACATTTGCTGCCTCTGCGATCGTCGATCGTGAAAGACCCCAGGCAGTATGACAATACAACTTAATTATCCCGAGATGATCGAATTCGTCGAGCTAACGCGCATCCACTTGCTCCTAATCGTTGATATTTTCAATGGGTATGAATATTATTATCTCATAGCTTTGCTTGATGGTTTTTGAAACCTTAAGATCGACTACCTTGACACTCAAATCGCAAGCGCTTTATGGTCAGTCCAGGTGATATCGTTGGTACACCGACACCGGTATTCTTTCCCGCGGTATTCAAGATAATTTTACTCCCATCTTTAACCGTGAACTGTGGCGTAGCCTACGGATCGCCATTTTAGTCTGAGTGTGCTGAATTATACTTTTACTAGTGTTCTGCTCACGGCATATTTTCTACCTATGACCACTTCGTGTTGGTTACGCAACTCCCTGGGAAGTTTGCTGTCCTAATACATGCTGCAGTAAGAACGATCCGACGGTGAAATTTTTTAGATGAAATGCAGTATGTGCTAGCGCAGCGATCTTGGAAAAGTACATGGACAGGAGCACAAACATTAACCAAAGTCCAGTACGGGTTTACATCAGCATCGGTGCTTAAACGATCATATTGGTAGGACATATACAACCTATTCGCTATATTGTATTCTGTTAGAATGGCAATGATGCAATGAACCGTGAAAGAGGCAGTTTTCTTAGGACGTGGTCTGAAAGCGTCTCCATTTAAGGTGATCGAAATGAAGGGAAAACAGATTTGCGTAGGCTCAGTAATTGTGGCGGAAAGCACAGAGAACTATTACAGTCAAAATTTGGATTGCGGCGCACACTCTGACCGTTACCTCTAAATTTAACGCTTTAGAATTGTAAATCTTCCATCCACTTCTGAATTTTGAGTTGTGGCCCTAAACCTTTTCCCCTGTGAGTTTTTACCGTGGATCTGTTTGCATGGCTATTCTTACGTGCATAGTTTCTGCGTTTCCAATTCATTTGACATGTGATTTGGTCATCTTTCCATTGGGGGCGTCGATAAATCTTGTGCATTCTTTTTTCATTGGCTCACAGTAGACGGATTTCAGCAAACCTTAGCTATCGTGTTTTCATTGCTCAAACTAATTAACCAGTGATTATGACATTGTTTTTTCCTCTCTGCTCACCGGTTTTGATGCGATGGAGCTCTGAACATTTTACTTCCCGAAACGAACGAGAAATTCAGTCGGTGAATGAATGAGTGAATGAGTGAGTGAGTGAATGTGAATGTGAGTTGACGCCCTAACAAGTGGACATGCTGGTGCTAATCCGTGTGGTGTTCGGGTGATAGGTACCAACAGACTGCATTTGGGCTACGTGCAAACTAGGCAGTACTTTCCACAGTTCCGTTTTTAACCGGATATTTGGTAACTGTTTTGTCACACACACACACACACACAGATCAGTCTGCCTTGATACGAGATCCTTGTGGAGTAAGCATTTATTGATGTGCTTTGCTCTTCCGTTTTTAGGTGCTGATTGAACGATGTGTGAGCATTAGTGAAACTCGTTAAAAAACAATTAATAGAAACAATAAAAGGAGAAATGATTTGCACTAAGTTAACTTGCTTTTTTTGTTTACCTTCTATTCTCCTTCTCTGATGCTGTCAGTCGTGCGAAAGTTTGCCGTCTGATTTGTTATCCGGAGGTCCAGTTCTCCAAACTTGGCCTCTGTCACTCCAGAGTGTGGTCAGACCGACGGACGTGGACTCTGAGGTTGAAAGAGCTAATCTGAACGGTTGGAATGCATCTAGTGCCGATGTGAATTCCTTTGTGGATGAGGACAGCCAAACCGAGCGGACAGAGACAAGGTGAGAAAAGGACTTCAAGCTGCATCATATTTTTGTTCTTCTCCATGGTCACTGCACACTCGATTGTTGTCTATCTGTCATGGGCAAACTAGTCGATTTTTTTAACTCGCAGATGTCAATTTGCTGGTATTAGTAGATCATCCGGAAGCTATTCACATCGGTGCAGAATATAACAAAGCTTGTACATCCCTAAAACTTTGACTGAAATCTGATCTGTGCAAAGATTACAAATCGTTGTGACCCAGCCGTGCTGCTAAGATAGGAGCTGTTTTAACAAATGAAACAAGTAAATTTCTTCATTCCAAGCGATATTAATAAATCGATCTGTGAAATCGCCGGTCCTGCAATGGATAGTCTGCGCAGGGATCTCGAAAGATAAGAACATTTTAAGCTATTGCTCAGTTGGTCTCTTCCGTCATGCTTTTTGGATTCGGAAACCCGTGTGCCCCTACATCGCGAGAAGCAAGTTGGCTTCCGTCATGGCTGAGTCTTTGTGAGCAAATTCCCATGTTTTACCATCTGCTCGAACATTATAATATCTTTCATGAGAAAGTGATATTTCCTATTTATGAATATCTGGGTGCCATTCGATTGTTTTGGCAAATCTGTTCTTAATCTGCCGGTTGAGGCGAAGCATTTTGCCAACAAAACAGGAACGTAACATCATTTATCAAATGCGTTGAGATCCTTTGGTACCCCCTTCCTCCGTCTGTCATTGCCCGTGGTGGGCGTTCATGGTCCTACTTCTCTACTTTTCTCCTCGAATTGTCTATCGAGAATGTCCAGCTGGAAGCAATTCATGATCATAGTAGTGGTATGGATTTTTGTTCCAATAGTCGAGTTGTAAAGTTGAATTACGTGAAGTAAATCATCCGGCTGGGCTTCGAACTTTAGGTCAGCCAAGCTCTCATAAGTTGCTTAAAACTGGAGGCATTAAGATGTAATGAAAACTTCTGAGAATACATTTCACACGTCAAGAAGAGAGTAGTATGTGGTCATTCACCGTTACTTATGAAAGATTAAAACAATTAAGCAGCTTCGTCTACTTAGTGAGTTTTATTACAATTAGCAATAAAGTGAAAATCCTTGAAAATTACCACTAAGCACAATGCGAAAACACGAGTTGGCGAAAACAGGCTCGTTTTCAGTGATTCGTACTCATGCCATTACATCACTATATATATATA
>LUCM01009828.1:9343-78087 GCA_008360955.1 Fasciolopsis buskii | reverse complement strand
CCCCCCGTCCCAATACAAACCCTAGACAACAAAACAATTAACACCACAAATCCCTTCCCCACCCATATTTATATATGACTAATCCAATCCTTCCTATAGTGAAAATATTTTGTCAAGATATATATATATATATAGTGATGTAATGGCATGAGCACGAATCACTGAAAACGAGCCTGTTTCGCCAACTCGTGTATTCTCAAAGTGAAAATCGCAGCCCGTATTAGGAAGGTCGTCTGCCTTGATGCTTCACATAGTTAGGAATGTTTAACGAGGTGATGCGGTCAATGCTAAACAGCCAGAATCTTGCCTTCGCTGTTGTTCTTATGTCTTGTGACTGAAATTTCCCTCTGTATAACAAATGAAACCTATTTGTCGTGGCCCACTTCTACTTCCTTATTGTCGTACCCGTATGTAGTAATTGTCACTAAGAAAGTCCCGATAATAATGCGATTCTGCTAATTCTTAGCTTTATTGTCTACACATCTTGCGTTTTACCTTGCAATAGGACAAATCGTAAACTTTTCTTGCAGTTATCATTGACGAATGAATCCCTTAAATTACTGTTCATTGTAAAGCAAAACATTTTTACCTGGAATTGTCATACTCCCTTGAGTACCGGTTCCGTATCACGTAAAGACTGTCTTGGGGTTGATCGTTGATAATGTTGGAATTATTTTCACATTCCCCCGCGGGCCCACGACCTTCTGCTTGCTGCAGTGATGGTCTTCCACTCAGCTGTCATGGACAAGATTGGCGAACTTGAGTTACACGTACGAACATACAGTTTTGCCCAGTTACCAATATTCTAAATGAGTTAATTAGATTAGTGGGGGAAAAATTGACCTCATTAGTAACTTTTTCCCGTGGTTGGGCTGCTGTTCGATAAACGATTGCGATTAGACAGTAGAAATATTGGTGCACCTATTAAATCTAATTTTCAGAGCTATGTTCTACGATGTTTCGACTAAACCTCTATTACTGATTGGTCATATTTTGATATGTCGAAAGGCCGGGCGGAATCCTGGACATACAATCAGTAATCATGTTTTGGATCTGGCATAACATTTATCGAAAAATGTCAGAATAGAAATTCTCCAAAGTTCGAAGAGGAGGTTAGATGCAGGAATTTGATTTTCGCAAGCTTTTCGGGCCTGTTTAGTTTATTTATCTACTACAGAGACACTGAAAAACAACCAAATTCGAATTAGGGTATCTAGACCCCGCTAACCATGAGGTCTGCGTTACCATAACAATGCAGAAACATAGATTTCTCGCGGTGTTGAATATTCTCGGGAGCTGCATCTCCAAACCCTATTTTAGAATGAACGTTGAAAGTTATGGAATCGATGGATATGTCCAGTCCGGAAATGTCCTAGAATAGTTAATGTGTATGAGGTTGTCGTTTGTTATGTCTCTATGCATTACGAATATAAAAAATAGGTGAGGGCCTGATCGATCAACGTCTTCTTTCTGAAGAAAATTACGAAGCTTGGCTGACCAACTATTTTCAGTAGCAATGGACTGAATGCTACTTTCAAGTGACTTATCACTTTAGTCAGTTGTCTTCATGTAAGTCTACACATTTCCTTCTTGGTCGGATTGTATTGTATTGTATGTACTTTTGCGTACAATGAATAATGCCGTATTTCAGTCAAAATATACGAGTGCAGCGGCGAGCAGAGAACATATTGGAACCAAATATCCGACATCAAAACAAAGAAATGAGATGACAGAATTGTAGAGCAGCCAATGAAAGGCTGCGCGTAATCATTTGTTTCAAGGGGACAGCTAAACCATAGCTCACGAGATCAAGGTTTACGTCTAGAAGAGGTGAACTAAACTGGTATTGATCACGCTGAATGGGCACATCCTGTAAACGACCAAAACTTACCAACTGTGGATTCATCTCATTCCATCAAGGGTGGCTGGGCTGTGTAGATGTTTGTCTATTAGTTCTGACAAGCAAAGCATTTCGTCTGTCCTATCGCTGTTGGTAACAAATGACACAGTTATCTGGGTTACTCCCAAACCCATACAGAATGACAAAAAATCCCTGTTAAGTTGCTGGATTCCTTTGAACATTGCTACACGTAGCCGCACGCTACTGCCAAGTTTTCTGTCGTTATTTGGGCAAGCTGCTCCTAACTTCACATGAGGGATCAATTTTTTCCCCACTGTCCGACAGTTGACACTCCATGATTGTGCCCTGTGTCTGAGATAACGTATGCCGCGTGGTTGGATCTCTTGTATTTATTTTGTAACACGTTTGCGCGCGTACTTTTGGACGAAAGGAGATCCAGACAAGCGGCGATGAGAACGTGGCTGCCAACCTTAAATGATTGGTTTCGAGGGAGAAGAAACACTCAATGGAATACTGAATATAGGAATATTCTTTCACTCCATTACAGAAATATCGAAGGTTGAAGGATGAAGTTCAGAAAGATGGATTCAGTTGGACGAGCATGACGAAGAGTGCTTACTTTCTTCTGGATGACGAAGGGATCTCTCCAGAAGAGAAGGCAGGTGTTATATAAGAATCACCAAATAAAAATGGTTATCTTCCAGTACGACGAGATGCATTGCCGCAGAGCGAGCCGATAAAGATGCTGTGGACAGATAAGCTCTCTTCCACAGCCATCTGTGCTTTCGGAATCGAATCCATTGGAAGACATGCAGGACTATTATCCTAATGAGAAACTTTCCAGATTGTTAGAGTTTTGTAATAGTTCTGGTATAACTTCGGACGAAATATCAGTTAGATTCTTCGACCGACTGATAGGCGAAATGTCACCTTTAGTCAGGAATGTCATCACCACAACGAACTGAATGTAAAATATGGACTCGTTTACTGCGTGATCTTCCTGTAATACATCATTATTTATTTCTTTTCACTGGGATTGTCATAATCATCCCACTGGTGGGTATGGCCGCATTCACATAAGAATCAGGTACTTTACGCAAGTAAAACTTCTGACGCTAAGTATTTTACAAGAATGCTGTATGTCACTTGACTACTGCTTTTAATGCAGCTGATATTGGTCTCTTATCTGAGTCTGTATTGAAAACTCTCGAGACTCATCGTGACCTTTCATTTTGGCTTTCATGAGTAGTCAAAGAACAATAACGAAAGTTGCATTGCTGTTTGTGCCATTTCACAAGCGGCGTTTCCGTTTAGTCCACTTCCTATCTTGTTGTTCATTGCGCATTAGCACAGTGTGTCAGAGATACCATCAAATAAGTATTGCAAAGGTGAAACTGTCAGTCGGTGACAACGCGTTCGCGTAGTCAAGGATACCGAAAACGAAAATTCCGATCAGATTTTACAGCCATTAATCTCGCACCAAAATGCTCTGGTTTCGGCTGGTACCTCATAATGTCATGTTCTATAGGTGAACAACTATAGAACAGAAAGAGGAACCTAAACTGTTGACCATTACGGAAATAAATGCAGTAGAATTCGATTTCGTTCAGTCATCATCTTGAATCTTCTGTATGTCAGTTCACAGTGGTTTTTCTCCTGCACGTTCATTTCCATCAGATGTATGTAACTGTTTCCGTCTGAGTCATGTCTGAAATCACGTGTTTGCTAACCTGTTTAATCCGTAAACAATTTTCCGTGGTCTTCCGTTTTCACTCATCATATTGGAGGGACTTTTCTAATCTGATCAAATCCGCTCAAACAAGGAATTTTGCTTACAAATCTTAGTGGTACTGCGATTAACCACGAGCAAGTGAATACAACCAAATTCGATTAAAATTTTGAACAACTTGATCTTCACTTGCCTGGTGGTTTGAGTGTGTAAAACCCATTCGCCCTCGTTTCCCCGTCGGACGGCCGTCTCATTTACATACATTTTGATCGATTAAAGGTGACATGAAGTCATGCACGTGTTTTAGAAAGGTATGGTGTTGATAAGGCATGACTCGCATACCAGCGACACAAAAAAACGTACACCACATTTTTCCACACAGAGGTAACTTTTATCGTGGTTGTAAATGAGATTACGAGAACGAACGAAAGAGAGAACGATAGCGAGAGAGTGACAAAATTGGTCTCTCGAATCCTGCGCTTGCACTAAAAACAGCGTCTTGGGCGATTAAGTCTGTGTCTGCGTGTGTTTGTGTGTGTGTGTGCGAGTTTGTGCAAACGAATGGAAAGATCGTTTCGTCGTCACTTCGAAGCATCCATTGGCCCAAACACACACGCAGGCACAGAAAAGCTTTACTGAAGCTTGGTGTGCAGATGAGAGAAGCCTTACCAACCAACTGCCCCCAGCTCCCCTCAAATGCCGGACTGAAATTATAGACGGCACCATCCTGTGAGGCTTGCTGGATCTGCGGCTGAAGTTCGATGCTGCCCAACAATGGTGCATGTGCATCCACATACATTCATTTGTGTGCCGCACAATATGGAACATTTCCATAGCTGCGGTGGTAGACTGTTTTGTGTGTTAGGTTGGTACAATTGTCCTTGATTCCACCTGAATCGGAGCTTATGAGTTACTGATACTTGGGTTGTTGCTATTGCCGCCGCCGGCCCTGGCGATGGTACTGACTGGCTGACTGATGGATTGCACAACGCGACACAAATCAAGGGTTAGCGGTACGGTTAATTACTCTTTTGCGATGAGCAAGCACAACAACAACAACAACAAAAACAACAACAACAAACAACAACAAATAGATTATGCGAATCGATCGCCCATCAATCAGTTGGCTAATTCGATCGAAACGACGCGCAAAGATCACACCAACTGTCCTTTTTGTGAATCAAGCATTTTGACAGGGTATTTCGTTTTAGACAAGTGTAGTACGTAGCGCTTTTTCCAGTCCTTTTTTATTAATGTTTCAGTTGCTTTCCGGACTGCGAGACAGTCACATCATGTTCAAATCACCAAGCTATGAATTCCACTGCCACCTTTCACAAATACTGACCCGATTAACACCAGAATTCGCAATTTTTATGTATATATATATATATTTCGATGTTTGCAACCCGATTCTATTCACACTAGGTATTTCAGCTTGATTGGTAAAAGTACTTCTTGTCACGAGATTGCTGACGAACACCATGTAGATCAAAATGAAAATCGTCAACAAGTCTTGCCTGCAATGCAACCACCAAACGTAGTTTTAGAGGTTATTTACGAAGCGTGTAAAACAAACCCGTTTAACGATGATATCCATCGCGTACTGGGATTCCAGCTACGAATGACGAAATGTCGCACATTAGTGATCAGAGAAAGTGAAAGTTACTCCCGGTGTATATTTGATCACTTTTGAGAAACTCAGCCGAAATTCCTACCCTATTTACGAACATTCGAGATAACCACAGTATGAAATGACAAGAGAATAATCAAAGTTTTGCTTGAATGGATGAAAAACCTTCGGAAAGGAGTGTTCTATTGACAAACCATGAAATATCACTTAGTATTCCGGAAAAGTCTGACATTTCTCACTTGACTGATGCTAAATTGTGGCTTCTTTGCATAACCTACCCTGTCTGGTAGTTCTCGTTTAATAACAAGCGGATCGCAAGATTAAACAAACCACTTGGTTTGCCGAAGGAAACACGGTTAGATACACCGCATACAGAACGTGTCCGACACCTCACCACAAATTTTTATAACATCTTTTTTCCAGCCAAATAATATTGTGGTAAACATGAATCTGAATCGCGAAAAAGTTTGCAATAGTGATCAAAATTCCTTGAAATCAAATGTGATACAGTTTATGTGCCTCGGGTCTTTGGACACAAACATTTTAGGAATCTGAATTCACGTCTCGATCGATTATCGTTCCTTCCGATTTTTATGTGCCCGCGAGTTCCGTTTTCAACGCACATACCATGCACTTTGTACAACCGGTGGGCAAAAACAGCCCGTGGGTTGCCGAAAAAATTAGCAGAATTAATATTGCATTTTGTTCACAACATCATTTTTATTCAGCTAGACAGAGTTTTCGTTTTCTAATCTGGTTACCAAAATTTTAAGACATTCAGTCTCTAGTTTATCAAAGCAGACAGAAGACATGTCACCAAATGCCAGCATTTCGTTTACTCTTCCCGATCGTAAACGTAAAACATTACAATTTGTACAAATTAGACTGTGAATTGAATTAGATGGGAAGCTTCATATATACAGTTACCGATAAAAAGGAGTGACAGGCGGGAGAATGTTATTTGGATTAATACCAAGGTAGACTAATACTCAGGGCCAACCGTTTCTGTGCGCAAAGCGCTGTGTGCTGCATGCTTATAGGCATAGCCTCGCCGAATGCCAGTAGTCTGGGGTTCCTGCTGCTCACTAGTACTTTGAAAGATTGATTTATGCCAACTTTGTGGCCCAATGCGACTAGGTGCTCCGAGATCGAAGGGGTCGGTGTATTACATCACATAGGTTTGAGTTATCGATTTTGACAATCATTTCGATGTGCTCTGACACTCGTTGAATGAAACAACGATCCCTTTTGCCTATGCATACGTTAGCGCAACTGCAAGTGAACTGATAGGCAAAGTATAGAACATTCCGGTCAGCAAAACAGCTTGATTGAATCTGGGAGCCTTTTTGGTTGGTTGTCGTAGACGTAATTGTAGTGCTGGATACGTAGGTCTGATGACCGATTTAAAACTTTTATCAATTTGGTCACCCTTAAATGACAAGGCAATAAATCTTGCTTCTTTTCTACGGTGACCGGTTTTACATATGGTTTCCTCTGTCTCCGATATTGCTCGGTGAAATTTTCTGGATAATCGTTGGTTAACAACGTCCGTTTTATGAACTCTTCTTTTTGTAATTGATCACGGTCGCAAATTTTTTTGCACTCTGTAGAGGAGAACTGGAACTAATCTCAGCCCATATTCCACTGGTGAGAAACTGGAGAATTGTAAGCAATGTCCACCCCAGGTGATTTAACGGCAGATGTATGCGTTGCAATATTCCATCGGGATGTCTGGTTAGTAAAATATCTAAAAAAGTTAAACGGTTTTCTTTTTATTTCCCATGAAGAACATAAAGGTCGAGACGGATAGAATTCATGGGATTAATAAACTATTCTTCATCAGAGAAAATCAAGATGTCGTCAACATAAGGTATGTAAAGGGGAAATTCCAAAATATTGCCAGGGACTTTTTGTTCGATCATACCTAAGAACACATATCCCAAGTTTGGACCCAAAGTACTTTCCGCAGCCAGACCGTCGAAATTAAAACAAACGTTTTCTGTAAGTAAAAGAATAAGATTCCTAATCTGCTCAACGGGAAAGTGTAAAAGAAAATTATGTAAGGGAATAAAATCGCATGTATAAATGGTCCAACTCTGAAAAGTTGGCGACCTCGGCAGGACTGGAGCTCACGCAGGGACACAGTTCACACACTTTTGCTGCATGCGTTCTACCATCTAAGCTGCGAGACCACGCCAAGCGTTGTATGGAAGTTTCGTTTAAGGATTAATGGTTACCTGTCCAAAGTTGGCAAACGCATGGCACCCACCACAGCTGAATTTTGACAATTTACCAGGGTAGAGTTAGTGAATCAACCAGCATCTACTAGTTAGTATTCAAAGGCACGTTGTATTAGGAATATTGGTTGGCAGATTTCTGCCAAAGGCAGAATTTAGCCCGCAGAGATTGAACGCTTCACAGTTGGATCAATTCAACGATCTCTGATTGGTGGATTTTTTTCAGTGACTGCATGGTCTTGTCGCAATATGGCACCTGGTTGAATTTTTGAGTCATTGCTGAGAGAATATATTGTTCCGGTGTTTGGACTCCAACATTTTTAGTTCAGTTTGCCACTGGACAAGGCAGGCACCCATATCGCCACCGAGTTTCCGACTTCGATTCACCGACTGAGACACTTCTCGCTTCTTTTATGGTTATTCTATTGATAAACCTTCACAACTGAGCTAAGCAAGTTGAATATTTCATTCTAATTAAGATGAAACACATATTCCTAGATCTCTTCGTGTTGGGTGTTTTCCAGCTTGTGATAAGCGGTTTTCAATGTTCGCTTGAGTAAGAGTTACCTTTTTCATATCTCTCTTCATTGTATCCATGATAGTGGTTCTATTTGAGGTGCAGATTGGAACCTTCATTTTGAATACGCCTTTTTCGTCTGAAGTTAAACATATTACATCCCACGTACTTTGTTTTGTCCAGTTTAATAAGCCTATTCCGCTACGATTTCTTCAAGAGTGCTGTAAGTCAGGAAGTAGTAATCAAGGGACTTTCCAGTTGGGGTAGTCAATTCACAGGCTAAACTGCTCCTCCTCGGACTTGTGTCATGAAACCCCGTGGCCATAAGAACAGTTTTGTTTTGACTTTTCTGTCATTGCTACCACTAAGTTGGCACTGCCACTCCATGAGTTACCGGGCCAGCAGAAGCCTTAGTGTTTTCAGATCACAACAACTGCATCACATGATCTTAAAGCAGTCTGATTACATCGTATGTTCGAAAGTCTGTGCTGGTGGTAGTTCATATGTTATTGAGTTGGGAACATTTTGGAGATCTGAATTACATAATTTTCACGATATTTCGGATTCAAACCAGGTCTTTGGAATCGATTCCCTCCACTAGATGGCAAACGAGATTCTTGGAACAAATATGTGGATACGGATGACAAACGTTAGCGGAAAGGGTCGGCAACGCTTTTCACGAGGCTCGCCGTTGGTTATTCTCAATTCCATATATCTTTTGCCCAAAGGAAATAGGCAAAAGATCTTTGGACGAAGTGGCCATTAGCCTAAGTAAGGGCTACAGTGACGGGGTTCCCTAACAAAAGGCTTAACCTATTCAAATATGCTAAAACTAATGTTTTGACGTTCGAAATGCTTAGGTGGAAATCCGGTTGAGGAAATGGACGACATAGATGCGGCTTACGTACTACTGTCTTTGAGGTGAATGTCACCTGCAGCCAGATAATTCACTCCATGGATTAGCCATGAAACTTGTGGGGATGCATTACTGAAAGTTGTTCCTGGGTGCGGTCTTTGCGGTTTTGTTTGAAGTTGCACCACTGGCACTTAGGTAGGCCGATTCAGACTGCAATTCTAGAATTCCTTGTCTGTTAAATTGGGCACATCTCCTCCGTAGTCGGTGAACAATGCAACAAATCCAGTATGACCATTCCGAAATGTCTGTCTTTACATGTCGGTTATTATTTCGAATAGTTTTTTAGACATCAGATTAATTAACTCCCTGTGTTGTTTGGATCGCTGAGGTCTCTGTAATACATGACGCACTTGATTGAATTATTGACAGAAATCAAACAGGTGGAAGGTTCTTCAAGGTACTCGGAAATCTATTGAATCAGAGATACTAACCTTTCTGGCAATTACTATACTATATGGCGTGAACGTAGTGCATGGTTAGTGGTGTAATTGACTTCACAACCTTTCACCATTTCATAACTGCTAGGAAATTTTTTCCCATATGTCATTTGTTCCATACACTTCTGCATATTCTTCTTCTCTGTTAGTATATTCTGTGTGATCGCAAGAAGGATCTGAGCATAGGATTGGTTGCAAAAAACAGGAGTGGCATGAGCAACTGGTTGGCGATTTTCTGAATGAGATGATCCACTTTTTTGTTCATTCTGTGTATCATAACTCTCTTTGTTTTTTTCTTTATTCAGCGGCAGTCCGACACCAGTGCCTTCTCCAACATCAATGGTCCAGACCAACAGGTCCGCATTCTCCCGTCCCCTGATGCGACGTCATTCGATGAAGGGAGCTGTTTCTGAAAGACCAATCACTCTGACTCTGGGAGAACAACCCGTAAGGACTTGGATGTTCCTAATTCTTGTATCTCATTCAGTTCTCTACTCTATTCCGAAATACGGCTGTTTAGTGATTCAAGTGTCATTATTGGTTTTTTTTGTGCTCGCCAATAACCTAACTGGATGACAGACTAACTGATTGACTGACTTCCTGCCTGACTTCCTGATCAATTAAGTATTAATTCAAGGTGTCCCAACCGTAAGTTTGGTTTTCCGCCTATTTTCTTTGGTTGGTTGTAACACGACGAAATAATTAAAGCACATCATAAGTGGTTGGTCTGTTCAGATTGGGAACAATTGGGTCGATCCTCTTCCACCGATTTTTACTCCAATTTTGTGAAAATATTCTTCGCGGTTAATGAGAAAATGAAAAAAATCGCTAACAGCAAAACAGCGACAATAACACCCATTTTCAAAGTGGTTATCGTTTTTCAATAAATGCTCCCCATGATGATCGATAGATAGGACTTAAGAGCAGTAAAATCGTGCATCGTTGCCCCGATGCGGATTAGCTTTAGCCAGTAAACTACTGTGGATTTTAAACTACTTCTTTGCAAATTTTCTTGGTTATCACTTGCATTTCAAAAAGGTTGATAGCAAGGATCAATTTATTTCCGATAACTAATTTTAGATAGTTTACCTGTATGGCTTTTTGGTCCATGTATGATTACTGTATTGTGTGAATATTACAAGGGTATTGATAGTAATGCGATCTAGGCGTCTAAAGGTGAGGTGTAGCTGGAGTTCATCATGTTTGTTGATAGCTAAGCAGTGAATTATGATCTTCATGTTGATTAGCCTGTGAATATTTAGATGCTTGACCCTACATGTCGAAAGTAAACATGTTCCCACAACGTTACATCTGCTTCTACCAAACATACGGGGGACAGCTATACTGTTAGCAATTCGATCTGTCTTCGGGTCTGTTGATCACCGTAAAAATTTGTGCTCATTGGGATTGGTTACATTCTCTCTTTTCTTCACTTTGTTACCGAGATATTGGCATTGAGAATAGTGGCATTCATACATAGTCTGACAGGAAACTGTCTGACTTTGAATAAGCGGATGATGTGCCACTAAGTGAGGACCCATGTAACTTGCAGATTTTCTTCGATTACCTGAATGAAAGTGCAGATTTGTTTCGGATTTGTTCTGCACCTTCTAATTGTAAAATACTGTTGCAGGACTGCATCGATTCGAACGCAAACTTTGTTCTTACAGGGGATTCTTCGGGTGAGGTGGATACGTTCATTTACTTGGGTAGTTGTATCTCACCTGGTGATCATTTACCGGATGAACTGGCTTCATGTATACAGAAAACTCGATTGACATTCAGCTATTTGAGACTTCTTTGGCATTGACGTGACATCTGGTTATCGATCAAATGTCGAGTTTACACAACATCGCGGGAACATGGCCGCTGAGAGCAGAAGACCTAGGAAGACGCTTGGTGTTTGAACACCATTGTCTTCGGAGTATTAGTAGAGTATGATAAGAGAATTTTGAGTAACTTAGAGTTTAGGCTCGAGCTACTGTGTCCTGAGTTTCAGTCTTTAGAATAGATACTGAATAAGATTAGGTTAGTGTGGTTCTTGCATGTTTTACGCATGTCCAGGGAACGGCTTTTTCTTTTTGCACCGATTTTCAAAGCAGGTAGTGATTGGTTGGATGGCTGGAGGTGGCTAGTCGATGATATAGAGAAAAAGTTTCATAATTTTAACTAGTGGATTGGCTCGTGTAGGTGCCGTTAGACTACTCAGTTGAGGTCTATTGGGTCTCCAGCAGCAAGTCGATGGTTGGAGAACGAGTGTTAGGGCTCACTGGCGCCATCAGTGGTGTCCTTTCGCTGGAGGTCTTTCCTTTTTATATGTAGTTCTTTAACATATCGCCTTATAGTTGATCTTTCACTATTCATTATTCTCTTTTTCTGTTTCTAGTAGATGAAACTGTCAGGTAGCAACCCAATCCAGAGCATTTTAGGCCAAGGTAATTATTGTACAAACTGAGCTGAACCGAACAGCCGAACGTGGGAAGCACAGTTTGGGTTGTGTGCAAAGGTTCCCCCTTACTTCAGACAAACATTAACTTAGCAATAATATGGTCTGACTTTAATTGCTTGCTTTCAGTACCAATCATTTAGAAACGAAGTGCCCAAAGACTGGCCGAAAAAGTGAATCACGGTAACATGTAAAAACTACGAAAAAGTTGAAAGATCACGATCATAACTAGACCTAATGCTTCCAACCATCCTGTTGGAGGGCCTCGTATTCCCCAACCCGGCAACGTAACTTTTCATGATCGGAAGCATGCACTGGTTAAGACCTACTCGCTTTTTGATTTATCACAGATTGAACACTCCTATTCCTCTTTTAAACAATAGCAACCTCAAGGAAAAACTTACACCAAGAGAGTCGGCGTGTGTGTATCCTAGTATGTGTCCCAGTTGTAGTAACTTCTTCAAACTTAACACCTGCTTTATCGGTTTAGTTTTATTAGCAAGGTCCTATACCAAATCTCTGTTGCTCGTCACATTGTCATAATTTACAGCTATAATACTCCATAGTTCAGCGACGGTTTAAACGACCACAATAGGAAACCCCAAGCCTTAGTTAAGTTAACGGAAGAAGCTGCCTCGTTTTCTTGGAACGCCTGTGGTCCAAAACTGACATATTATTTCCGATTGTTTTATCGTCTCCCGTTAACTGACCGTTACACAATCTCACCCACCGCGCTTCACTCCTTTCCTCTTTGTTGACCGACTGAAAGACAAAATGCCCAAACCGAACCACCAAATTCTCGTACTAAATAAGTGTGATTGTGATGATCTGTAAATGTTTCGTCTAAAACATGTGGTCTTTCGTTTTATACTTTGATCTGAACAAGCAGTTTGCTGGATAGTTTGTGCCACTGTGCATTGTTACGATTGATCATCACATCTGAAGACAAATTGTCCTTGAAAATACCCCGCTGTCATTATAACTGCTCTGCGTTTATGAGGAACATTGTGGATATTCATTTACGGCCTTTTTCATATTGCTATTTTACATGTGAAGTGACCATTTTTTACAGTCACTTGGCGGAGGATAGTTGAGTTGGGCTGCCCCCTTGCTCAGGCAGGAGATCGATATTTGAAATGACGGTCTCTGGCTTAAACGTTAAGTACATTGAGGTACAGTATGTCGTAGTTGCGTATGAAGTTTTCCTTTTGCTGGGAGCTTGTCTATTCAATTCATAAGAACATGTAGATTGTTTCCAGCGGTAGATTAAATGCAGTTTTCAAACAACTCATTGTGGAGATTCAACATTAAGCTCCTTATTGAATATCGTGGATTCATTTTACACCCATTTTATTCTTGTTATGAATCATCACCTGTGCCTATCTTCTGTGCCCGAACTGGGATATGAACCCGTGATGAACGACAGTGAGTCAAACGTCTAGCCGTTGAACCAACCAAGCTAGTTGTCAGTGCTTTGTCGAACATGAAAAAGAAGGATATAGCATCCGTATTCGCACTGACTTTTGTAAGTCACAAGTCTACATGCACTTGGTGAACAAAGTTCAGGAAAGAACGACTTCCTCGTATGAATCGAGGACATTGCAAACAACTTTGCAGTGTGTGAATACTGGATCATTTCCAGTAATAGAAAGCTTAAAGTGATTTTCGGTGTGAATACCCAACTCGCCACAGGAAACTAATGAATAATAAGGTGCACATACAAATTATTAGATATTTATAAAAAAAACCAGGATGTTTATCTCTGTTTTGTTCTACCAAATGTTAGCCCTATTTTTTCAGACCAATAAACTCGAGGGAAAATGTTCCAAAATAATAACTATGAAGTACCCAGAACATCTTGCATTTCATGTAGTCAACATTTTGGAAAAATAATTTTAGTAAATTTGCCAATCCCTAGGAATGCCAACAGTTTAAACTACCGTATGATTGGGCATCACTCTTCTGGTCTCAGCGAATCAATTTGATTTGGCTACTACCTGATTTTGCGGAACAACCTAAGGCTGCTATGTGAGGAAGTTGATCGGCGGTAGGAAGAATCGAACGTGCCAAGGCAAGGTTCGAACAGAGGGACCGGGGTCACGTGGGTGCGACAAAACAGACCTGCTTAATCATCAGGTTTCGTAGTGGAAACTGGACACTTAGGCCGATACTGGAGAGGGTAAACATCCACTGGGAAATATCAAAGGAAAACTTCAAACGGATGAGATTTCACACATCTGCACAAAATGGACGCTGCCATAGCAATGAGAAGACATGAGCAGTAGAAGTACAATAGACATTTTTCTTGCCATTTGTGGTATAGTTTATTTATTCTACAATCGATTCTCCCTTATTCTAATGAACCGAAGCAGTTTCTGCAACATGAACCAAATCCTGTTGTGTTTAGCTTTACAGAATGTATCCACTTGGGTTGCATTCCGAGGCACCTATGACTGTGGCTGTTTAACATGCTGAAAATAATTTTAATTGATTAGGATCTAAAGTTATTGTGATGCACAAGCACCGGTTGATATCACATTATAATTATGTCAAAATGTAATATGCACATCATAGATGGCATATTTCACTAGTTGTTCTTTGTGGATCCCTTAAATTCTTAGAACTAAGATATAGGTAGTTCTTAAATTGGCCACGTACGCACATGTGTGAATATTTGGTGCTCATAAGCAATTGTTTCCCTAACATTTACCATTTCACGGTTGAATTTGGGGAAAAACATTGGAATGAGAAACTGTAATTTTTACCTGAGCACAAAAGGATGCTCGTCTTTGGTATATCTCACTAGCCGGCTAATCATATCAGCCAGCGGCCCATAATCAGTAGCTGTCTTCGCGCACTCGTGAAAAGAAATAGGACAAACCTTGTCGGTCTACTAGTGAGTAATTGAGGTCTGTATCAGTTGCCTTCACAAGAAATGTGCGAAGACCGGTAACCAGTCATGACCTGACGACTGATATGATCAGCTGGCCAATACGACTTATCACAGGCGAGCAAGATTTACTGCCGTCCGTTGTTCTCAAATTAAACGTATGGCTTCTCGTTTCCACCTTATAGTCTTTTATTTCAGGGTTGCCTTTCCCGAATTCATTCTTGAAGTGATATAAATAGCTCGTAGAAATCAGCACCAACTTTGTTGGTTTCGACGGAAAAATCGGACAACAAATGTATGCGGAATTTCGGCTAAACGAATGGTCAAAAGTTTCGATAAGCATTGGATTAAACTACGTCACGGGTCTTAGATAATCGTTGGTCCAATGGAGTTTGCCGTGCATTATCGTTCTTGTTTTTCGAGTCCTGTCGTAAATGACAGCGGGTTTTAGTCTATCCTCTCCAGTCCCCTCATTTGTCATTTGCAATAGAGCTAGGGCCGAATAGGCCGCCTTCAGTGATTCGAACTCATCAGCTGGGAAACAGCACTAGGCGAAATTTGTAGAAGGAAATTTTCATTCCTATACACGTTAGTTCACCGTGTCTCTGACACGCCAACAGAAAACAACACCGGACGGTCTTTCAATACTCTATCCGAGGGTTTGTATGTGTTCGTATTCGCATGTGTGTGTGTGTGTGTGTGTGCGCGCGCACGGGCGTGCATGTATTTCCAATGACCTTTTCTACGAATTTGAACTAAATACCAGTCTGTCGGATTGATGCATGCCTGAAGTTAATGCTACCGTGCGCATTCTGAATGGCCTATGTCCGAAATAAAGACAACGAACGGTAGCCACCGTAAGTGAACAATCTATAAACACGACTCCTTCTCTTTCTGCTTCTAAGTTTATACGGTAAAACTGTTCTCTTTTTGGTTCCTGCAGTCTCAGTATTTGATCGGGGTTAGGTCGGATAAATGAACTGATCTAAGTAGTTGGCACAATAAAATGTTTATCTTTCAACTGTGGAGTTTATCCCTTTTGTGTACTAAAAATAGTTTTTTTTTGCGTTTCTATATTCACGTAAATTTTCATGCGAACTTGCACTACACGGCAAAATGTTATGTTGTCATGCGAAAAAAAGAAAACAAGACAAAAACTGAAGTAACATGACGTGTATTTCAAATGTAAATATGATGACACAAAACCTCCAAACAATCATGATTTTATTCATGTACGCAAACTTGATCTCGATTCACTCAAAAGCCAAATATAGCGACGTTCGCAGTTTTCTTCCCAATGTTTGTGGGCTCACGCGATACGTCCCTCTTTAGGTAATGTAAAACAAACCTAAGTAGACTTAAATAACTTCGGTTTATCCCAACATGAATGTTGGATAATGGGGGATCTCTGGTCTCCGTATGTCATCTATGGATGGAAGTACTCACATCAACTTCACCCACTTTTCTAGTATCTTTCACATCCATTACAGCCATTTTTTGAGTTACACTTCACCATAATCTATATTACAGAATCTACAAAGTCATCGACTGTCGCTCTCCAGACCGGTTCGCTCGACTTTGGGTTCGCCGATTTACGGAACCGGGACCACGGACGCTCCAAGATGCAGAAGTGTCCACTTTTCATCAGACGTATTAGTCGCGCATACGGGAAGCGGTCCGGAACCTTTGTTGCTTTCCTCGGCCCCTTTAAAGGAACCGGCGCCGTGTGAAGTAAATGACGATCGAAGTCGATCAAAACCTATTTCGAAACCTTTCATAATTGGCCCAAGACGTTTCAGTTTATCCGGACGTCAACAGCCAACGGAGACGAACTTTCAAGAGCTCCAAATTTCGATTAACCAGAATCAACCACAACCGCGGTTGCCTCGACCAACGCCTTTCCGCCGAAACTTAGTCCCAAGAGGGGCATCGGAACCAAATCTTTGAAATACCATCTCACGTGATTCACGTTCCGAGATGAAAATCCTCAATCTTCAATTGAACAATAAACCCACAACTACCGACATTCTCGTCTTCTTTTTAAACAAACAATCAAATGATGTCGTGATATCATTCAGGATTCTATACTGTCTATCTGCGCTGTTTCGAATTGACTGATTCATTATGACATTTAATCACTTGGTTGGAAGTGGATTTCGAAAACAAACGCAACTCGACATTACTGTTCATCACTTTTTTCCATGTGTTATTTTTCAATCGGGCATTTTTTTCTATCAAAGTCTGAGACATCTGTTTTGTTCACTCACTGGTCTGCTACTGTTTCTTCTCTCTCGACACTCCCTCCTCCATCTCCGTCCAACAAATCTGACTAGTCCTGCTTCCATATGGGAATCCAATATCTTGTTGTTCCAGCTGGAATGATTTTCTACCAGACCTAAACTATTCGGAACAATGAGTATTGCTATCAATCTATATGTGTATCACATAACAACCGGCATGGATCTAACCAGTGTAGGACAAAAGTCAAATTGGCCAACAGGATCGGTGGTACCAATGCACTTTTGTAATATCCGTGCCAATTTGTTCTCTTCAGCTATCAATTCTCTTTTTCTCCTTTCTCGATCATATTGTTATTTTATTTTTCTGTCTTCTGTGTAACGGATCTTACCGTTTTGTTATATACGCTTGCATGTGAACTGATCTCTGTTCTATCGGGTAGATGTCAGATATCAGCATTTCTGCGATTATGTGACAGTCGACGTAGGCAAACAGTCATCCGCTCATACAATCACAAATGCACACACGCACACTCGGCACGCATAAAAATTTATATGTATACACATATATACATATTCCGTTAAAGAATGCGAGCTCAAATATCATACAAAATAAAAATTCATTTAATTGCAATTTCCGTTTTTCACATATTATAATTGCCTAACTGGAATCAATTTTTTTAAGGACCGGACTAGTCACAAAGTTTGATATCTCCCTCGAATCTCCCCTCCTACCTAGCACCTCCTACCTGATTCGCCATTTATCCAAAATGCGGTGATCGTGTTTAACAAGAGGGCAAAATGACCCATGTTTCTTAGTTAAATAGAAATAGTCGAAATACTACATTCTGGTTTAGCAAGACACATCCCACGCTTCAAAGTTGCCCATACGTTTTTCGGATAGAACTATGTACAAAATATTCAGGAAGTGTCAGATGAAGTGAATAGCTCAGAATGAAATTTTACTTTTACCATTAGAATTCGGGTAAAACAAAGAGTTGTCGATTTTTTACTCGGTTGTCTGATGGACCGAAACAAGAGTATGACAGGGTGGGTGATCTGAATTCATATAAATTCGTCTATGATAAATAGACGCTGTCGGACGAAATGTTACTCGCGAACTCCGAGGCGACATCCGTACGCTCATCACGAATGTTGCGAAGCAAAACAAACAAAGAAATCTGAAATGCCAAACTGTAATTTTTCAGATCAAGCTTGACCACAGCATTCAACAACAAAGCAGGCAGGATAACAAGAGAGCAATCGATTGGTATTGGATGAAATTATTTCTGAACGAAAGTAAATATAATCGACTTTTCACATTAAACATGTTGCTATTTACTTATTTCAAAGGAAGGAATTCCCAGCTTGCAGACAGCACCTTGTAAATGTAATCAGTGACTGAAAAGGAACGTGCGATAACGCATGAAATGATTGTGTTCTCTGTCATAAGTGCGATTTGACTGTAGGGGAGATGAATAGGTTCGAACACGACAGGCGTGGCTCTTTCCCCGCTTCAGACAGGTTCAATATTCAACAAATAAATGTAATAAAATAAAAAGTTTGGAATAGAAATAAATCTGGTTTATATAATATGCAGAATATTTGGGCATTCCAGGCTGTTCAGACCATCTCCAATTACCTGTAAATGAGTCCTAATGCATTATGAATACCCAAATGAACGGTAAATTCAAAACAGTGTGCCTAATTATAACTCCCATTCATAACTATTTTCGGCAACGCGATTTTGTACAAACTCTTCTAGAATGAATTAAAATAATCCAGTTTTCGATTTTATCGTTCATCCTTCCCGGATTGTGATTTTCAGGTTTTAATTTCACTCGTTCGCCGAAAACAGTACGCCTAGTATTCTACTGAGATATGTTGCAAAGTCGTTTTAACCCCATACGCGTTTTCGTGGGCAGACCTATACTGTGGCCTAAGATAGTAAGCAATAGCGTATCGGTGCAAATCGGGGCCCTATAGGCCTACAGAACGGACTGTCGAAATGGTATGCGCTGACAGCTTTGCTAAGGAGAGATTGTACCGCTCACCCCCTCATAACTATGACACATGCAGTTAGACAACCAAGAAGATGATAAGTTGTTCGGAAAAATACACATAGCATTCGGTAATCATCCAAGTTATGCAACACTGTACATCTAAGAAGTCTTCGCGACTGATAGCACTGATCGTGGATGCGCGGATGGTTCCATTTTTGTTATGTTACTCACGAGTAGTGTGAATTATTTTCCTAATCCATTCCGGAAAAATAACGTTGTGAGGTTCCGCCAGATTGTTTGACTATCTCGATCGCGGGCTTTGAATGATGCAATTCTAAAGATATGTGTTGTGTGATCAGTATTAATGACAGGTTATCGCAAAACTAGCCAGTGAGAAATATTACTGGCTCTTGGCGGGTTTCCCAAGTGCGTATGATCAGTGGATCGGACAAGCCCGTTGGTGGCCGCATAATTTTTTTCCTGTGCAGCTCAGATGATTCAATAAGCAGAAAGGCAGTCGATCATCCTTTGCCCGGATATTAGTCTAACCTGTTAACTTGCTTATTGTCATAATTGTCATTGGTCTGGCAGACAACTGAATTGATACTATGCACCCGAACCGAAAGAAGTCAGTTCAGATTGTATATGGTCGCACTGCAAGCAAGAGACAGTCGTCGACATCACTCAAAATCACATGCTTCATCTTGGCTAAGTAGGCTAACCAACGGAATGTTTCATCAGGAAGTGTATAGTTTAGTATCACCAAGAGTCACCCAGGACGCGAGTTGGACTATGAGATCAATTGGTTTTGACTAGTTATTTTTAACTGGATGACGATATTCCACTAAGTAATGGGGTTACACGCAGCACCGTCACGAAATGATGCCTAATGGACACAGATTTCGTAATTCCCGCTCCAATACACATCATAGATCAAGCGTAACACTGATTAGCGATGCCCACAATATATGAGTCTTCCTTGGTTGTCATATATCGTTTTTAAATGTATCTGTTTGGCAACAGAAGAATTATACAAGCCAAACAAGCATCAGCATCCAATTAGAGTTAATGAGATTTTGCTTTTGCACGAAAACTACCGAAATAAGTTAGTGCATGTCAGCGAAGAAATTCGTTCTGTTCTCACTGATTTCACATAAACCTATTGGATAGTTTACTATTTGCGAAAAACCCGGGTCTTTTCATGTTCCAAAAAATGCTGGTGAATGATAACTCACTTCTACTTGCCCTAATCTGTGTACGACAGCAAAATTTCATTGTGTACTAAATTTTTGGGTTTGATAGAAGATCAAAAATCGAATAGTTGCCACGGTAGCTAGATAGGATTATTCGAATACTCAACCGGGCGACAAAATCCTGCTCCTAAATCAGCGTAGTCGAAACACCATCGTGCGCTTGTGTCGTGAAAAATAAATACTGGCAATCGATAGAATAGAGCTTGTTCGTGTGCTTACAAAACTGCGGGTATGCTTTGAAGCTGCTTACCAAAGGATGAACGATATAAACTGAACAAAACAAACTGTTAGTTTTCATTAGAATGAATGTCATAATGACTGTGGAACCGGCAACATAGTATACGAGCTCATGCAAATATATGAATTGCCAAATGAGTCACTTATACTGCATGCAAATTTGATCGCGTTTGTTTTTCCTCAAGAATCAAAATCTAGTTGACCACTTGCGGCAAAACTTGATGATTTATTTCGTGGACAACTTACTCCGTTTCTTATTCAGGCGTAGTCAGCACCTTGGCTGTTTTTATTAAGAAGTTGTTATTTTATATCAAAGAAACAACTTGTTCGTTGTCAGTACACCGGGGGACAAAAGCTTCTGACTTCTCGTCAGTTTTGCCGTGCAAACTCGTGCAACTATTCCGACTTTCGCGTTTTAACCAGGCATTCGGGAGATAAATTTTATACTGGAATAGTCAGCAAAATTCGAAAATCTACTTTTGGATAGAGTAAAAAAAACATGAAATTTAACGGTGATAGAAAGTTCGGACTCAGTACCTACTGACGCAACTGAATCCTGCTGAGATCAGACGATACAACCAGAGTATTTTTGAGAATTTCGATGCAACTTTGGGCAAACAAACCGAGAAATCTCGAATCAAACCTAAATCAACACAGGATCGAAATTAAAAATGCTCCTGCATAAATGCTGCCGTACACAGTCAGCAAAATTACAGTTCTCCGACAGTGTTGAATTAGGAGCTGCAAATCAGCCGTGAAAAGATAGGGATCCCACGAAATACTGATCAACTTTGGATTGCTTAGCAGTGAACAATACTGGCATTATCTTATTCGAATTCAGTACACAGGTGGAGTTTTGGAAGAAAAAGCAGTTCTCAGGTCAGTGCCGCATTATGGTTGCAAAGTTACCAACCGAAGTACCCCTTGTATTTTCTTGTGGGGTCTGAAGAAATCACTAACAGTTGAGCTATCTAGGCTGAATGTTTTGGTCACCTTTAGAGTGACCACAGTTCAAGGAGGCTGTTCATGTTGTCAGAACTCCACTTCAGCATAGATAGCTATCTGTATGCACCGGAGTGGAAACAGCCGTACTCCAATCTTCTTCTGTTCGATTCATAGTACGGGCGTTTAGTAGAGTTCGAGCTGGGATGATCATAATAACACATCAAAAGGTTCCATACTCATTGAGTTATTCCTTTGAAAGGGGACCGGCAAACACAAAGATTATATGCAGCACCAAGTAGTGATTACAGATGGATACAAACAAGTGACATTCCGGGGAATTTAGTATTATGAAAAACACGAGTGAAGGTAAATAAATCAAGTGAATTTTTGTCTTTCCTAATTCGCGTCCACAGTCCTTCAGTCGCTAAATACGGTAATTTGGTCTTGAGAACCCGCTCTAATGCTGGCTTTGGATCGATAGCATTATTTACTCTAACAGTCTGAAAATGCGGATTCAGTTTCTTTCTCTTTTTTCAAATTGTTTTGAATTTGCCTGTGAAACCTTTCCGTTTTTCATCGTTCGGGCGATTTTACCTCACTTGTTCAAGTTTCGTGAGTATTATGCAACCGGGTTTAAAATCTGTTTTCAAAACACAGGTTCTCAGCCTAGGGTATGAAACACCGATATTTGGGACTGTTGAAAGCGATCCTCTGTGTCTAATGCAGTAAAGGGTGAAACAATTGATTCATCGAATGACTCGTCAATCACGCACTCATTTTTACGTTGGCATAGAGACCAATCTGCCGGGCTCTCTGTAGCTCACGTGTAACAGGCTGTCTCGGAAATTGCTCACTGCTGGCGAGGAACGTAGTGCAGACAGTTTGACTTCAGGCAACCAATCTTGATCACAGTGGTCCATCCATACGGATCAGCTTAGCTGTGCGCGCTTTATGCATGCCAAAGTTTTCTATTGGCCTCCAGATCAAACAGGACAATCCGACACAGTGGACTTATCAGTCGGTCGTTTGACAGGGTCATTAGATTGGATTCTACCAGAAATCAAAGCATGCAAACGCGCGACGCCCAGTTGAAATTCACAGACCTGTTTCCAAGTGGTCATGTCTGAGATCCTTCTGTTCAGTACGGAGTATTAAAATAAATATCGATTTATAAGTTCAGGCTCTGTTCATCAAACTAACTTACCCATAAACATTCTCCAAGGGCTATTTTTGAAGGACACATGTGGTCCATTTAACGTCAGCCCTATCCAAGCCACCGCAATTTCGGTTGAGAAAATGCTTAGTTTAATGAATATTGGCAGTCGTGGAACACCACGAGGATCAAACCAACCTTTCAAAGACAAACTGGCTTATTTTGGCTGTAAGCATAATGTAATTTCGGTGAGAGGAAGCAACGCATTGATGACAAGAACCGATCGCGAACACAGTATTATCATTCACAGAGGGGAACCCTAGGACGGGGAATTGAAACTATGGCACTAATCGGAGCAACAACACGAAATTCTGTGGGCTTTCAGTCTTCCCCGTTGAGCTCGAGCCAGCACTCCCACCGCTGCCGAGTTCATTCCGATTCATTTACCCAATACCTCTTTGATTTTTCATCCATGCAGCATGTCTATCCTATGCATGTTTACATGTATCCACGTGTGTATGTATGTATGTGTGTATGTATTCACGGGCAACTAATAACCGTCTCGTCTGCGTGCGTTCACGCGAGATTGCGCTGTCCAGGCCTTGTTTTCATTCGTGGTAACTCTTATTCTGGTATACACTAAAGTGTCTATCTTCGAAGGGTTACATGGCCAACCCCATGAATGGATAAGCAGAAAACCAACGTGTATCGAATCCCAGTGTGTGCATCATCCAGCATCGACACACAAGTATGCATACATGACGGCCTATGGGTTACATAATGGCTGAATTGCATTAAAGCTCGAAATAGATTTTCTTGGCTTCTTGGCTGTAGTGAGCTGAATTCCTACGCGATCGTCACAAACACGTTAATGCCTTGTGCAAATCAAAGGTAACGCAATAGCTATACAAACACAATGTCTTTGCTGGCTACAATAAGGTTCAGCGGAATTTGAAAGTCACGTGAGAACGATTGACAAGATCATTAGTAAATAGTCGTCTTATATAGGCGGTGTTTTACGGAATTTCGCTATTGATTGGACGACGCACTTCACAGTTTATTTGCACCTAAGTACAATGTTCACCAGCATGCTGGTGCGTGAAGTTATTATCACGTTCCGGCGTTCTATGTTACTGAGTCTAAGGTGCGCGAATTGAAAGTGTTACAAACTGAGCATAAGCCCAGAATTTCATCGAGGACAGCCACAAAATGATTTTGTCGCGGAAAACACTGTCCAGACATAGAAATAAACCAGTACAAGGATTAGTGTGCACATTTTGGAAAATCATTCTGATTCAACGCTGGCCCAAATTTGCGCATCGCCTTGACGATGTGAAAGGTGCGACGAAATGGAAGGTACCAACTAAGTGGGAGTCTGCAAACCTATTAGAACCACCTAAACTTTAATTTCATTGAACTATATGTATAAAATTCCCCGGGGCAAATTTTGTGAATTATGCACAAGATAATTTGAACAGTATTTTCACTGCATTACAAGTGTGAATCGATACAATCCTAACTATCAGGTACGTGATAACGGAACAAGAGTTGGGAGGTAAAATAATGTTACTTTTTGGAAGAAACGAGAAAGTTTTTAATGTAGAGACCTAGACAGACTTTCTGGGGCATGAAGATGGGAACTGCATCTTCACAATCTTTCTTAATCCTTATTCAACATCAATGCCAGATGTGAAAAGATGGCTAAGACGTCGGAGCACTTGCTGCTACCATTATCATGCATTACTGCGCAAGTGTAGTGGCAACTCCTTAGCAATATGTATTTGAGAACCCAAAAATAAGGTCTGTGTCTAATGTTCACAAACTGGACGACATCGGAGTACTTTCATCATTTTTAAAAACACAGCTGATTTAAACAGATATCATATGGTCTTCATCGAAAACAAGAAATGGGTGAAACGTATTCTTTTCTGGTTAATCGGGATAAAGTAAAATGATGTGGCGTAAAATTATGTCAGTGACAGTGACTAACAAACAATTCAATCAGAGAAATCCAGCGATTTTCGAGCACCATCCGAGAAGTCACGAAGAACAACCTACTGGTGTCAAAGATTCTGACACCTTCATCTAACTCGTTCCCTTTTAGGCAGTCTGAATCGTCCATCTCTGACTAGCTGTTGCAAACAAGCAACGAAACGGCAGGTAGAGTCAATGCAAAGTTAAACGGTGACTGACGAAGTGGAATCTTATATTGAGGCTTAGGACTGTACATCCCAACTTCCATACTGTCATCATAATGCTTCTAGCACACAAGTGATTCAAACTGTTCTGTTACAAACCTGCCTTCAACAGGAGCCGATTTAACTGATATGAGCGAGGTTTGTCCGTAAGACTGTGATCCACGGCTCGGTTTTTGCTTGAGCTATTCAAAACGCGCCAGTCAGACTTTTAAGACTGATTGATTGATGCGAAGTTCTTAAAGCTAGCAGTTTGCTGTTTATCATCTGATGGATTGTTGGTAACCGCCTGCTCATCAGGAAAATCCATTTTGGTTTTCGGGAAAGAGCCTTAAAAAATCCTGTTCTTCTTGTACTTTAAGGAACACCGTTCAGAAGTAGTCTTCATTCTTAAACTACTATCTTTGAGTTATAAATTCATAGGAATGGATCGTGCGCGCGCCCTTTGACTAGCTCTATTACAGTTCTCACCTCCTTAGTTCGTAGTACCCTTGTCGGATATTTGGTTCGATCATGGTCTCCGTTTGCAGCTACAATCGATCGGATTGTTGTTTAAAAACTGTAATGTTTCTCAACATGGACTGGAATTGCGCACTGCTGCACCTCAAGGATCTTATCCATATAAAACAGGCACTCGTACTGGCTAGCAGGCAGCTCTTAAATGCACTCTTCCAGACAAGATGTCCATTCCGACATTGTTGAATACCAACGTCCATTCTCTGTTTGCGAAAGTGTCGGATCCGTCCCTCGTACTCCAATCACCGATTCACGTTCACACTTGTATCATCCGCATGCAAGAATCGGGACTGAATCCGGATATTGCTGATTCACTCGTGTCGATGGACAGATTCCTATTCCATCACCAGGACGGCGTTTCGAACAAGACAACTGGAGCCAGTGTGGGAACATGCATAAACTCCTTCTGGTCTGGCAAGTCCGAAGTTATTTATACGTACTCGCTTTGTGGGACTGGCTATCTCGTAACACAATGTCATTCTAGGTTTTCTCGCCATACCAGTACAATCATAATGAACATATATATTACCCTTTTCAGCTCGCAATATAACATCAAATTTATTTTCGACTCCATTTTAGCATTTGTTGTCCCTCTTACCGATGATTTCAATCACGCATCTACCCTGCCACTGACTGTGTTTGATTTACCTGACCTCTGCGTTCCTCCCACCAGAAGCTGTTTCATTTTAGATAGAGTTGTGACCAACCACCCTGAGTTATTTTCCTTGAAACTGCGCGTTCCAATTTCAAGTAGTCTTTATTGTCTGCTTCTATCAAGGCCCATGATATACTCTAGGGCAGCCTTCCATTCCTTCAGGCAAAAAGAGTTCAGATCCAAGCTTACCCCTCCCCCCCTGATTTTTCACATAACAACCTCACTCTTCTTCAGAAATCTCTTTCACACGTCTTTCTTTTGAACTCATGCTCAGTGACAATATCAGACGTTTAACAGAAATGGCCAATGCAATCTTTGATATCTGTTATCCTTTGGAAAACAGAGTCTTTTCAAATGGCCATATCTCTACCCAGAAACTGGAATCTCCAAGACGAAGCAAGGAGCACGTCCATAAATCCCGTAGTGATTCACGTGCGCGATGCATTTCTACCCATGCGAAACGCCGTTCATCAACTCAAAAACTCTTACCAGGTTTGATTCTGTGAAACATCCAGGAACTACTATTGATAAAAACCTGAAGTGGACTTCTCATTTCCCGTCATTTCAAATCAGGAAGCTTCGGCACTACAAAGTGAAACAAAACAACATCTCCCGATTTGTATACCAATGTTTTTCCAATCCATCCTCAACACTCTCCTGTCATTTTTCCAAGTTTACATAAAACAGACTTTAAAATTGTTCGCCGGGGGCTATCAGTTTGCCGTGTCTTTTATAACACTATCTGAGTTTTCCTTCAATCTATGTGATCAGCACTTATCAACATGTGGGAAATTCGCTCACAAAGTTCTTTCAGATCCTAAGCATCCTCTAAATAACGATCATTTAGCACCGATCTCTTATTTCTGCACAATCCGCTTTTCGTTCCATACCCTCTAGAATCAGTATCTATGGGACTTCCACTGTCCCATATTTTTTGACATATCGTGACCGTGTCCCATCCGAATTCCTGAACAGCCTATCATGATGTGCTCTGATTATTCCTCGATGAGTTTTTCACATTTTAACAAGTTGGTGGCTGTAATTTTTCCCCTATTTTTATTTCTTTCCCCTTGCATTTTTGACTGAAATGCGACATTAATTTTGTACACAAAGGTCTATGCAATGCAGCACAATCAAATAAAAAATATTCCGAGATAAACAAACATGAATAATGTTACTTTTTTCAGTCTGCCTGAAATTGTAAATATTACTATCAGTATGGCTGGATAAAATTTAATTAAAAAGATTAAAACATTATCCGGCCAAGGTTCCTATCGACTTACTAAAGCCCTACCTCGAAGCGTTGCTCGATCCTGGCAGGAACTTAGGGCAATTAGTGACGAGATACGTGGTAGTGTGTTTGATGTAGACTGTCAGCGTATGACTGAGGTAACCTGCCCCATATCACCTTTTATGGTTTGGACAGATGTTACACACGGCTCCTCTCCTACCTTCACTCCCCATCATGTTCTCTTTGCGCGTACTGGACCGGGTTGGAGTAACCCAAGCAGGATACAAACTATGTGACTTGGGATGGAGATTAGCGGAAGTTTGTGTCAGTTCTGGAATCGGTTTGGTGCCTACTGTCTTCCTGGCCATGACATTCGAAATGTGGATTGTCGTTGATTAGAGATGCTGGGCGATACACCTCTTAATCGAAATTAACGGCCTTGGTGTTGTACATCTTCTCTGAATTTCTGTATCCAAAATAGTACAAAAAACAGCCGGGATAATGTCAAAACCTGCACGGGAAAAAACGAAACAATTTTTTGACCTTTTTATTAATCAACCATTACGACTGTTCGTCACTTACCTTTATCTTTTCATCTTTGTTGCTTCGGCTACCCGCCTGATTTCAAGCCGGTCATTATATATATATATATATATATATATATATATATATGGGACTCGTTTTTCAACTTGAGTGATTAAGCGTGTGAATCGAACGGCTAGTTCCACATATTCCAGTGTGTTTTACATCTGCCTGTTTCGTCATTGTGCAGTACCGGTCTCGTTTGATTTTGTCAGTTTGACGTGACAATGATCCATTTCAGGGTGTCGGTTGACCGATTTGGTCGAGTGTAGCTGGCCGAGGACCAAATGCTCCCTTTTTCTCTATCTCGGACAATCGCCTTTGGTTTGGGGCTGTTGACCTCAGTCCCTGTCTGTCTACAGTGATTCCAAACCTGTGAGCATCGGCAGCCCGTGTCAAAGCTTGTTTGCATTCGTGTACGTGAATGCATAGTTGTTTGCCTGTCTCATCAATCGTACAAACCCATGCACGGAATGGCGTGGATTATTCCGAATTGATTATGGTAGTCCACTCGGCGAACAGCAACATGCCCATAAGTTCACGGGGGATTTTGATACCCAAAAGTTTGAGCAGCCGCTCTGTTGGTTGTGACGTCCCCGTATGCAAGGTAGCGTAATAATTGCTTTCCCGTTATTCTTCAGTTTCTCCTTGCTGCCCCCAGAACAAAGGCTGATGAAGCTGTTTGGGTATCCTTTTGTACTGAACAAGTTGAGAAGTCTGAGTTTTCTGTTTTTCACAGTTTTATCGTGCTGCATGATATGCAACCTCGGTGGAGCGGTGTGTGCATACAGCCCCATAGGTGGCATGTATTAAATCATTCACGTCTGATAGCGAGTCTTAATTCGGAGTAAAAGGTCTTTATATATATATATATATATATATATATATATATATATATAATGTACCCTAACCATACGATTTTAAAGTTAATCCCAAGGATCTGCGATAAAAATTCCGGCTGACGATAATATTGAACGATGTCAGGTACAATCAATAAGATTCGTTTCGCAGCATTTTGCTTTGCTGTTGGGCATTCTACGTTGGATGCCTGCAAACTCCTTCCCAGCAGCACCTCCCGGAATCGCTAGACTGACTATTTAGTCGGATGGAGAGCTATCTAACCACAGGACAACATTCGCAGTAAAATCTTCCATTTCGATGCATGATTCCATCCAACCACAGTCAAAAAAAAACGAATTCTGTCCGAAAACTTTTGTTTTTAATTACATACGGAATTCCATTTTGGTTTATTCATCCATTGCGGATACCTAAATGGTACACGATGCCGAGGGCGTTAAACAGAGTAAAGCAAAACGCGATCCAATTTGTATCCTTGTGTGATATGCTTTAGTAGCTGATGGCTACTTGCTGATGCAGCGGAGATTGTTCCAGGAACAGTCGACTAGATTTACGAAGCCCACACTACCAATCGACCGGTTGTCATTAAATGAACTAGATGTCTGTCACCAAAGTGGTCAAATGAGCGAATCTCAAGTCCACCATTCACTTAGTTGGGAGACGACAATTCGTTGTTGTCTGGCCCGCTATCATTTCAGACCTGTTTGAACCCTGTTTGGAACCCTGTTTGATTATATGCCATTCTAATTTCCAAGACTTTGATTGCCTTGCTCCTCCCCCAGTAGATAGCCTTAGTGACTATCGGGAATGCCCAGCCCACTGCGTGCTTTTAATAGAAAAACCAACTGAGAAAGCCACGAAAAGTGTTGTGATCAAATCAAAAGAAACTAAAGACAGGTAAGCCTAAATAACACAACCAGACCTCGACCGGACAACAAGGCGCACGTGACAAGAGAGTTGGACATATCAACTGGGGTAATCGGATTAGTGTCGTAATGATGATGCTCAAAAGAAGAAACTTAATGATTGTGAAACCGGAGTCGGATTACGAGGGTAAAAAGGGGAACCGACTGGATGTTTGCACGATTTCGAAAGTGAGCTGTTTGAATGATCCATGTTCAGCCTACTGGCTTCAATTGTTTCATTGTCTCACTGGTCTGGAATTTACGCTAGCTAAATTTTGAAAGCCGTTTCCCGGGGAATGATTCATTGGTGGAATGGTTATTCTCGAAATCACCCATACTGTGAATCGAGACCAAAATGGAATGAAATTTCGCCATTTAATTTCGACAACATGAGCAACATAACAGTAATCACTGGTGATTCAGAAAAGTGGGAACATTCCACATCAGTGTAAGCACAAAAGCAGTGCTTACAGGTATATCCAATTCAAGTATAACATCAGAAGAGCGAACCTAAATTACATATTTGTTTACCTTAGTAGTCTTGTAAATACCTAATTACGGTTAAAAACCCATCCCCGTTTATCTTTCTGTGCTCCAGTAACTTCCTTTTTGTGCTCGACACTGGCCGTTTAGGGGCTTTAATCTCGGCAGGTGAAATAAAACGATTCGTTTCTCGGTGCAGTCGACAGTTCTCAAAATCCCTAAATGAGTTGACTTAACGACTACTAAAACAATCCAGTCTGAAACGAGCATTCGGCCAAAAGGTTGTTGTGTTATACATGTATACGCATTATGAATTCCTGCAGCTGCCCTGTGGAAACCGCACTGGTCTACTCCCATATGGCCTAATAAACATCCAAGGGTATTCATATTTACTAACTGCTTTTAGCTATTATTCAAAACCACATACAGCAGCGAGAAATATGCAGAAGACAAATTTTTTCTTCCTATGTAATTTGAAAAGTAACGCAAATTATCTCATTGTCCCAGATATGAATTTCCATTTCGCCAGATATTCCCAAGTATCGTCTGTGTGCCCAGAATACATGACTTATGTGTCACATTATCCCAAGGCAAAATTTGTTAGTGATTCACCAAAACCACCGGTCTCATCTTATGCATTCATTGTAAGTTTGATTAAAACGCCCGCTGCATACATGCTCTCGAGTTTGCCCATGCACCCAGTATTTAACTACACGAATATGCTGCCGTCTGTATTCGTACTTGCAAACTAGAACTTTATCAGCAATAACCTTGCTATAATATCAGATTTTTCTCCAGAAAAGGGATAAAATGAGTAGAATGTGTGAACACATGATGTTCGAGGATAAAAACGAAACTACTGGCCAAAACCTGAGAGTAATTCCGTTTCTGTTGGATGAGAATCAGATGAAATGAATAATGATTGATCAATCAAAGGATTCTGGCTGTCACATTCTCTGGTGAACTTACGAGCACCGTAACGGCAATGAAAGTAGTGAACGTCGAGTCTTTATATCCACTGCCCGGGTCAGCACAACTGCGACGACATCGTACTGACTGATTCCATCCTAAGCTTGACGGAAAAGCTGCATGAGAAGGTCAGTTATCAGTTAACCATAGAAAATCTACAAAACGAAGCGCTTTTTTCTGGACCTGGTTATTCTTGCTGGAGTTGATGGGAACGAACAATGGTGAAATTTCCTAACAACACTTGGCTGCAGTTTTTCCATCCCATGGGCACAGTATTAAGTCCTCTTGTCAAGCTCAACAACAGGGGTACCGATGACTTCTCGTTTTGCATTTGTGAAGAATTGTGTCGTTGTTTCACTTTGAAAGCAGTTAGGGGATAGAGCAACACTTCGCATCTGACGATATTGCAGCTGTCAAATAACTATCGATGGGCTCACAACAAACGTCCGGTCTGAGATAGTCAACTAACTGATCTTGGCGAATCACCAATTGTTAAATGGATCTTCACTTATGGTTGGAGTGAATGTGCGATTTTATGGTGATCTATTCCAATATTAATGCCAATCAAATTCTACTGCTCAAAGATTCTCCAGGTTCTATTTATTTCCCCGCAAGCGTAGCTTCAGATTTCGTGAAAATGAAATTTAAGCTTTGCGAATCGTGTGCTAAAGAAGTTGAATGCAAACGATCGGCTGTTCCTGATAATCCTGGGACGCACCGTATCACCCGTCTTAAAAGACTGGTTGGGGGGAACTGCCATAGCAGAACAACTTCTATGAAAGCACCATGATATTACTAAACACTGGTGACCTCAGGAGGACATGCAGACGACAAATATCGAGGTGCATAGGCTGACTGGAAAGTTTAGTTTTGGAAAAATCTAGGTACACTATTATCTATGATCAGAAAGCATGTGCAATTTTGCACCAACATCTGCAGCAGGTGTACAATGGAAGATATCAGGTAGTCGAAAATTTCAAAAATATCGACAAAGAGGTAGCAGTCATTGGTCATTCAATCAACGGGAAAGCATTTCGTTTACAGTAGTCGTAAACACAAACGATTATAACAGATGAATCAACAAGTGCATCGCTTCGTCGTACGCAACTCTTTATTGAGACGGCTGACCGATAACCTATTACCGGTCTTTCACATAATTTATTTGTGTATTGGGCTGGAGACAAGTTGTCATTCAGTTTACCCTGTTGCATTATTCAACTTCACAAAGCAATCCATTACAACCACAAAATTTGTCAGCGCCTTTCTGTGTATGCTGCATAATTTGTGTACCTTTTGAATTAAAGTGAAAAAGGATCCTGTATCTGTCCTCCATTTATTCTTAATGAGATTTAAGCGAACGAGGAATCACTGCCTGGCAATAGTCTATGGTCTTATGAACTGATGTAGAAAAAGGAGCATGTTTCGTGGGATTCAAGACACTCAGCAGTAGTGGGACATAACCAGCGCCTCGGCTGCTCAGCGAAAGGATAACGGGGAAAGACTTATCCAAATTCGTGCGGACAGTAATTTATTCCTGTCTAGAACGAATTTACGACACAGTTCGCGTCGCACAGCGACATGGCGCTCTAACTCGACAGGCGATCTGAGTCAGATCGGCCATATTGCAGTAAGCTGCCGTTGGCGCGGTTCTGTCCAGAACTGTAGATCATATTGGACTACGTACATCGAATCGGACCATGTTAGTCTTAATGCAATTCTTGCTGCACCGAAACGGAAATCGACGCAGGCCACAAACCTGATTGGCCATCGAACGTCTGTCTGATTCGGCTGTTCGCAATATCTGTGAATAGAAACTATCCGAGGGACTAAGAACTTCGATGAGCAGCAATGAAGACGATCAGTAGGATCAAATTAAGCAGGCTATGCATTTGGCAGCGAATTTCGCCTGCGGTCCCATATCTAGTGTTCATCAAAAACACTCGATCTCTCAAGAATCGCTAATTCTAATGGAGCAAAAACGCGAGCTGCCTAACTCCAAGGAAATGAATAAGATGCGTCGGCAGTTGCAGCGTCAGTTGACGATAAGCCTTAAGAATGACTGCGAAAACTGGTGGGTTAAGGTAGCCGAAGAGATGGAAGTGGCGTCCGCTTCAGGTAACCGTCAAACACTATCTAAGCTTATACGCGACAGCGGCGGGGGTGGGCAGTGAACTTCGGTTATTGAAGTCGTGTGAGATAGAACTGGAGAGCAAAAGCTCTACCGTTGGGTAGAGCAGTTCAAGGATCAGTTTAGCCGGCCACACGCTGACGTATTTAGTTCAACGTCTGCAGCTGCAAATCCTTTGGAGATGTCTCTTGACCCTCCAAAGGAAATCGAAGTAGAGTTGTATATTCGAATTCTGGAGAGGGGAAAAGCTGCCGGTCCCGACGAACATTTCCCAGTTCTTTCCAAACTGGGTGGGGAAAACCTATCAAAGACTCTTACAGCCTTACTTCGCGATATTTGGAACGAGGAGCGTATTGCGTTATCGTGGGGTGAGTCACTGATTATACCCATCTTCAAGACGGGCACACGGAGTGACTGTAGCAGTCATGGTGGCATTAGTTTAATTTCGGTAGTTACTAAGGTGTTGGCATCGATAATGCTGCGCCGTTTGACACCGATTCGCGAGAGTAACATCCGCGAACAGCAGGCCGGATTTCGTCCAGGTCGAGGTTACATCAACCAGATATTCACTCTCCGACAGTTACTCGAGACGCGCCACACGCACCGCCGCCCTACGACCGTAGTCTTCCTCGACTTGAAAGGTGCTTTCGAATCCGTGGATCGATCAGCAATACTCAGTGCTCCCCACCAGAAGGGTGAGCCAACGAAGTTTGTGAACCTGTTACGAGCATTGTACTCGCGTTAGGGTATACGGTGAACTGTCACGTTCATTCGAAACGACTAGTGGCGTTTGACAAGGGTATCCCATCTCTCCATTGCTATTCAACTTCGTCATGGACAAGGTGATGAAAGATGCCTTAGAAAATCTCCAGAATGTGGGAATCGAACTGGGAAATGGAGGGAACCTATGTGACCCACACTACGCAGATGACTTTGTGCTTTTTCGAGTCTGCGCACTATGCACAACGCGTACTAGATGGAATCTCGAGATCGGTCGCTCGGTTTGGCATGTGATTTGCACCATCAAAGTGCAAAGTGCTGTTACAGGATTGGACGTCAGTAGTGCCGAACGTGGTGCTGAGCGGAGAGGAACTAATGATTGTAGACCGTTTCACCTACCGCGGCAGCTGCGTGTCTAACGATGGTAGCTCGGGAGTGGAGGTAAATACGCGTATATCCAAGGCTCGTGCAGCTTACGCTGGATTGAAACACTTGTGGCGTCGGCCTGATATTTCACTGAAGTTGAAAGGTCGTGTGTACTGTGCCGCAGTGCACTCAGTTTTGTTGTACGGTTGCGAGACGTGGATTATGCGTGTGGGAGATGTTCGTCGGTTGGAGGTTTTCGACAACATGTCTACGTAGTATGGCTAAGATTGGATGGAGTGACCGGGTGAGTAATAGTGAGGTTAGGAATCTGGTATTGGGTGCCACTTCTGAGAACAGCTTTTCTCAGCGTATGAAATTTAGTAGACTACGATGGTTGGGTCACGTGTTACGTATGGCGAACATTCGTCTACCATATCGCGCACTATTTTGTGTTCCACCCAAGGAATGGAAGAAGCCATGTGGAGTCCAACGGTGACGTGGCAGTGTGGAATGAGAAAATGTACAGCGAACTTAGGTAAAGTAGGCGTCTTACGTCTTCGTGGTTGGGGTCCGAAAGACTCGTCGACTTGCTGGCTGGAGACACTGAAGGATATGGCGGTGAACCGTGAACAGTGGCGATCGTGTCGCCACTTTCTATCGAATCAGAATGATTGAAAGAGTGCGTTTGTACACTTAGACTGTGTTCCGTGTGTTGGCTGCAGCGGCATCTTATCTTTTTCCTTCCTGTTTTCTTTGGATATTTTCTCTTTTTATAGCAAAATGTAACTATGTGAAAAGGCAGCGGCCAGTGAAGCCCGCGTTGTTGTTTAGTGCTGACGATGATGAGCCAGCAAATGTGACCTCGAAAGCTGCAGTGGCTTAAGACCAAACAAGGATAAAGCTGACCAGAAAGGGCCAGAAGCAAACCACTAGTGTATTGCCTGGTGTCATCGAAGTGACGAACGAGCTTGAGACGCGAACGTCCGACGTTAGGGGACGACAGATGCTTCGCCCACTTGACCAAGGCCGGCTCCAACGATGGATATTTTACGTGATCTGTCCAACCACGTCTGTGGTTGGAATCGCTGGTTCTCAATACCCGGGGAGAGAATGTCAAAGTCAAGTCGACATAAACTTTCGTTGGGCCGAAGGAAATTGCGACAGCATGGTTGAGCCACTGATCTCCACTGCTGTTTAGTGGCATCTGCTGACTGGTTCACCTTGTTTTATTTCGGCTTCTAATCTTACGCGACCAAACTAGATTTCCTGAAATACTGGGCCGGTTTGCGCTGGCCTTTAATATCGGTGGCTTTATGGTTCACTCAATTCGATTGTGCATTCCTGCCGTCCAATCACTAATCGATGATGCGTATCTGATGGTACCCAGCGGGATACCAAAGTTTCTTTCCTACTGCTTTAATAACCTCATAACTTGATGTGATTAGGCTGCTTCAGATTATGTTGATCGACTAGCGGCTGTCTGATCACGACCCATCCCCATGAAGTCAATGTAAAAACAGTTCGGCTTGCCTCAGACCCAAATAAGACCAGGACAGCGTTCCGTCATACACAGAGAACCCGAAAAAGTACGGATTCATGAGGTATTGCACTTTCAAAAACCCACTGTTTAGCAGAGAAAACTAACGAGATGAAACCGTTTATCTCAATTAAATACTAACAATGTGATACGAGCCCAGATATCTACCAATTTAATCACTTCAATGATAACAAAGCTTGCGTGCACCGCGATGACAATTCACCTCATGCATCAGCACCATAGTATGTTTGAATGTGTGTATGTGTGTGTGTCACTGTACGAACGAGGACTAGACGACAGATATCCATCATGCACACAAAGTAAACTAGATATGCACGTTCACCAAACAATACCGATGAAAGGCGATCACTCGGTAATACTGAGGACAACAATAATGCACGATCGGATCGAAAGATTACAAAACAGTCGAGACCAAATCAAATTAAGATTTTCTTACCTTAAAAGGACGGGCAGAACGAGGGACATTTGTAACCTATCCACTACCCACAAGCCACTGATTTACAAATACGGCAGAAAATGTGAGTCGAAATGCAAAACTAGTAATTTCCAAGCGAAAAGTTCTCACCAAATACCCGACAAATACTAAATGTTGGTCAATAATCATTGCCTACACGAATTCTCCGCAATTTCTTGAAGCTTCCCGGTAATGGAGCTCACCATCGCAGTTGCTGGACCAATGGTCACACTCCTATATATAAATATATATATTTCAAAAAAACTACAAAAGTCAGATGTTCTTTAATACTAAGAATGAATTCCAACGCTGCAATTGGTGGAGTGATATGTGCCCGGAAAGTCGCTCACAAAATTCTTTCAGTTGCCAAGCCTCCTCTGAACAACGACCTTTCAAAGTGCCGCACTCACATTTCTACACGATCCGCTTTTCGTTCCATACCCTCTAGAATCAATATCTATAGGACTTTCACTGTCCCATATTTAGTACTCATTTTGACAAACCGTGACCGTGTTTCACCCAAATGCCTGAGCAGCCTATGTTAAAGCGCTCAAATCATTCTTCGACGAGTTTCTTTTTAATTTTACAAGATGTGTAACTAATTTTTTTATGCTTCACCAAATTTTCTGACCAAAACGCGACGATTTTCTACGTAAAAATCTGCACGATACAATCCAATCGTTTCCGGAAGGAGGACCATTTAAAGACCCACATGTGAACAATTAACGAGTGGTGAAGGATTGGACCTCGTGATCTCCACCCTTAATGCCATGACATTACTCACACTACTGATAATCGGGTAGCCTGGAATGCCACTGTCGCGTGGCGGATCTCACGTGGGTGTCCAAAAGAAGGAGATGAAACTTCATATATTTGCTTATCCCAGAGCATCCTCTAGAACTGTTTTTCGATCGTGTTGCACAGTTACCCGCTCGTAAAAGTGGTCTCAAATAAATTCTCGATTGGACACTAGGCTGGTACGAGCTTTTGATTTGTCCTAACGAGATAGAAAAATAGGTGAAAAATGTTCCTAAGGCTTTCAATGAATTGTGGATTCCAACTGCACGCCAAATGACTACTATGTTCTGCGTTTCAGAATATCTGCATTCGATGAATCGTTTCCCAGTAGATAAACTGGAACCAGTCGTTCCGACGAAAATTTGCCGCCCAGAATGCACACTTGAAACATTGAGAAATTGCTCCGTAAAACTAGTCAAACACAATACGACAGTGCAATGACGTTTTAACAGGAGACAATGCATTTAACGTGAAAATCAAACAAAAAACAGGCACATCACGATGCTGGGAAGTCGGGAAAGTCATGACCTAGTAAAAAAAAACTAACAGCAAAAGTTCATCTTAGACAAAACTGAAAAATCACTTCTGACATGAAAATAGTTGAAAGTCGTTCGGTAAAGAACCGAAGTTGAGTGAATGTAACAGAGGGACGTAGAGGGAGAGGGAAGGTGAAAAAATATTCGTTTAGATGCGTCTGTCTCAGCCGACATATCATTCACCGTACGTTAGGCGGATGATACTGTTTAATCCTGCAGTTCCGACTGGAAAAGAGCACCGATGGGGTCGAACACATACAACGTCCCCGTATTTACGTCCACGGTGACAATGGTTGGGGGTAACTCAGTTAAAATGGGATTCGCAGCATGTTCAGATGCAGTGGGCCTACAACACTGCCTTCGAGGACCAACCGAGAGCATGTGCAGTGCGGAAGTACTCCTTTCGGCAAGTCCGGAAGATAGAACACGGAGAACACGACAGCGTTTCAGTTCCAACCGCGGTCCCTGAAAATCGCCAGCGAATCGATCACGAACGGGAACGGAAGGAACTAAACGTGTGTTCGGGGCTTCGAATGGCCACACGCAAAGACGATCAGATAGTCCGGTGATGAGGCGCCCATCAGGGGACCAAACCAAACGCCTCAACCAAGAACCACCAAAACCAGCAGCGTTCGAAAAGAATGCCGCTCGCGCATCACGAGCACCGGAGCGATCGAGTTCCTTCATGTCCGGACTCGGCAAACGATTTAGATGGCGTGAAGAAGAACTGTGCCAGTCAGAACGGGTCCCGTTATTCGGCTTGCGGTATAATAGTTGATCCGGACTGAGGGATCGATTCAGTTGACCAAGTTGCGTCGAAGCGGTCATCGCCTTGCGTAATCTGGTGAAATAAAGCAGCAGCCAATAAGATTATTGTCAGTCGTGTCGAGACATTTTGCTGATATCTAAAGAAAAATCTAATGAACTGAACACATACTTCTGAAGGACAATCAGTAAATTAATTTAAAACAGATGGTACGACATCGTTCAACCTCTTCTTTTGGGAATTAATATAAGCAACTGAAAGGTGGGTACCATCTATTCGCAAAGATACGTGCCAAATATGTGGCTGAGGATGACAATGATACTATGTGGCACATGTTGGGTGCCCCGATTGGGATAGTTTGACTCCGTCGGCTGTCTACCACCATGGTGTTGAGGAAGATATCACTGTCACGCGGTTAGTCACCGTGAATGACATACTGGATCCTCAGGTATGATTCACAACGGAGTGCGGTGGACTTATGATTCAATGGTATATATTCCTTACAAAAACATGAAAAAGCGTGGAGTAGACCTACCTCCTGCTAGGCAAAACCCAGATCCGTAAAGCCCCTGTATCGTCACCGGTAGCAACGAACCATTCGTGACCGGACGTAGTCAATGGTTCGTCGAGAACGGGTCGAAAACACACAGACCGTACACAAGCGCCGTGCGTGCCCGTGTCGAAAACGAGTAAGCCAGATGAGAGACACCAAACCTGAGAACAAGTGGAGCATATCAGTTGATGACAAAACGCAAAGGGGAATATTCAAGTTAATGAATCACAGGCAAGCATATATCTCCGAGCTCATGTGCATACCTTAGCTGTTTCATCGGTGGAACCTGTGAGCAACCATTGACCAGTAGGGTCGACATCGGCGTCTGAAATTGGTGCGGGTGCATGTGCCGCCAGATCCAGGCACCATTGGGTTGAACCAAAATTTGTGGGGCTTGTATGGGGAGGTACAGGGTCCGGAACAATTTGGTCCTCTGGCATTGGGCTGAGTTTGGCGTTCGGGAAAACCAGTTGCCGTCCGTAGACCATGCCATCGTAACCAGCGGTGAGCCAGACTAGGATGGTTTGTGGTTTCATATCGCCAGTGCCATTAACGCGTGTAGTGGGATCGGGTACAGTGTGCGAATTATAAGGGGGTGAGTAGGACTGGGCTGGAATGGACCGTAAGGTAGACCAAGTGATAGGGACGATTGAATCTAACTCGTCGTTGTCACAAAGTAATTTCGACTGTAATTCGCTTGTGGAGGTTTTTCGAGAAGCTCTCTGTTGCCGGGACTGGTGCATCGTCCCAATATCATGCATAGGAGCCCATGTTTCAGTCGGCTGCACTTCCTGATGACAGCTGGCAGATACATCATGGGACACAGAAGCCATATGCCAATACTTGGAGAGATTTTTAAAAAAATAAGGGAAAGATTAGCAGAAAAAGCAAAATCAAGTAAAAAAAATAGGGGTATCCTTGAAACTAACGAAACCCCAAGCAAAAGGAGAAGTCAAGCAGCTCCGATTAGAAATGGTGGGCTGATGATCGCGTTGGAATCCATTAAAAAAGAGTGGCATTTTAGGGGGGGTTCAATTAAAAAATAACGTTTTAACATGGGACGAAATGACATTTTTCGCACCCAAAAATGAACGGCACTAGCCTGGATGGAGCTTTGAGCTTCTGGCTTAATGTGCAGATGCCTTCATCATTGAATGAGTCGGCATAAATGGATCGACCTCACAACACACCATCCGGATAGGGAGCGTCGTTTGGATATAATAAAGCAACAGACGGTGCCCAACTTGGAGTAAGTCAGCTGAACAAATTAACGAAACCCAACGAACTGTTCACTGGATATTTATTCACATTCGAAGCGTGGAAAACTAATCTTCCTCCGAGTGATTTGTGTTCTAAGCGACCGTCGTGACCTAATATCGCGAATTGCAGCATACTCTTAAGTTTATTTGATAATGGTGCTTACTATCAGCCGATTTACTGTTTATGCACACTTTCCTTAGTTTATTTTCATCGGAACCACTATTGGCGGTCGTGATTACGGGTTGGATTTTATAGCCGGATGCATACAGATGAATACCAGTTCAACATGAGACTTGTAGCACGATACAATGATAGAACCACAAACACACACGGAAGATATTAAATCCTGCAGATAAAAACAAATTATTCCATAATTAGTGAAATATCTGCCTCACAACATAGGACACCGCAAAAAGTAGATACAAGGGAAATGACGTGATTCCGGCAATGGATATGGGCACTCAACAATCAGAACAAAGAATCATGAAGTGGTTACTGCATGAACATACTGTAAGTGCTAAGTGATGCAATTTCTTTGCGTTGATTCCAGAGAACATTTGACTACAGTACAGAAATTCGGAGTGGTGTAAATTTGCATCTGGTCTCCATAAGGATAAACAAGGGGAACAAGAAACATCAAGCTAGAACCACTGTGACCGACTTAGAATTTTCGGTCTTCATTCGCAACCCATTTGACCATCACCACCATCAGCTGTTAGATATGAATCATAGAGGTTTATAATTGCGCAGGCCGAAGTAATGCATTGTTTTTATTCTTCCACATTCTTTATTACTGAAATGACAGTGCATATCATTCTTAGGAAACGGAGGGAAATCAGGTAGAGGCCGCTAAGTGGGGAAGCTGCGCTCAGACGGGAGGGCTCGAACTTGGGAGGTCAGGTCGAAATGCTGTGAAACTGATCGTTTAATCATCGCCAAAACAAGGAATATTTATTCCCTCGAAGTGGAAATCCCCTAGGCATAAAATAAACAATGAATACCACTATTTCTACTGCGGATTACTTACGCGCACTGTGCCACTGGCAAAAACGGCAAGTACAACCAAGGTGGATTTCTCATCCGTCGCGCCAGTTGATTGCCATGTATGCAGATGAACAACTCGATCAAGCACTTTGGAATGTGACGGCTTTTGGGTTGGAACAATACCGGCCAACTCTGTGACCAGACAAAACCGTTTCACAACTCCAAATAGGGTGGACTCATTAAAGTGAAGCGAAAAAACCTAAAATATTGGGAGCGGGGTAGAACAGATTAAGGGTTTTTTCGCTCAAGATAAAAAAACTTAACGATTAGCGTTTCGAATAAATTTAATTCACAAATGGCTCTGTACGTCCCAAGGGACAGGTTTTCAGCACTAGGTTTATTGATATGATTATCAACATGGTTGTAAATAACAAAAAAATATTTTTTTAAATGTTCGCGCGATTACCACGAAATTATTGCGAATTTCCGCTAGGACAAAACGTTTTTAAATACCGGGGGTTTCAAAAAGAATACGGCAAAGCGAGGAACCACTGCCATTTGCCATCCAGTTGTTTGGACTTAAACCCGGCGAATGAGGAAAACAAATTAGGTTAGATAGGAGTAAAGAGGCATGAATTGAGTCTGTGAAAGCTGTACAGCAAAACAATTGTGAGTTGGACCGGAGACATCACAAAGTCCCAATATCACTTCGACACATCTAAGCTGGATCGCCTCGGTCCAGTTAGTAAAACCGTTAAGCTCGAACTGATGTGCTCTATTTTTGATTATTACCTGGCAGCACTGAACAGTAACGAAAGAAAAACCAATAGGCCAGAAATATTTAGAGCACAAGATTGCAGCATTCTACCATATTGTTTAAGGTCTCCCACCACTGCTGTGAATCTCGTGGACCTCAGCCAGGTAACCCAGTTGCATTCACTCGGGGTAGTCTACTAGTTAAGATTTTCATACTTTCTCCAAGCCATGGACTGTACATCTTCCAGTCGTGCCTCCGAAAACGGTGTACACCAAACGAGTCGATCTTTGAGCATGTATAACAAGTCCCAACCACGCTAACCTATTTAAATTCAGCGTTTTCTCTAACATCCAAGTTTTGATCTAGCACCCCACGATTCCAATTACAATCATCGAATAACAGGAAGATTTCAGTTAAGAGAAGCCAACCATTCGGTACCATTGAAATCCGGCATGTAATAATCAAACATTGTCCATTGAGCTTGCGAGAACCGACAAACACGTTACGGAACACACAACAAGAGCGACGCGTGGATCAGCAGTTTGCTTGTCATCATTTTTGTTTGTCGATTTATTTAGTCATCGAAAATCAAATCAGCCACCCTGACAGTACCCATCCGTTGGTCATCCGTCACTACTTAGACCTGCTTCGGGTGTCAGTGGGTGTGGAGTACGTACTGGGGATGCGACAGATGTGCTTGCTGATTTCATTCGCAAAATCAAGTCTTGTGGATTTCATTTTGCCGGCGAATGCAAAAGGTCAATAAATGCGATTTGCGGACCAAATTTTCAGTTAAGTTTGTGGAATCGGCGAAAACTTGAACTTTTTACCATGACTGAAGATGTGGGTTTGAATTTCGAACACGCGGTCAAGTTATTGAAGTCAAATCAGATACGATGTACTTACTGCATCAATTTGTGACATTCGTTCGGGAAATTGTCTTTGGCAGCCGGTTTAAAGGTTGTCCTGGCAAGCTTGTTAGTGTATATAATAATGCAGCGTGTCACGTATCAATCTAGAGTTGATGGGTACTTGAACGAAAAGGCGATTGTTCATTAGCTTCCAATTCCATTTACCGTAAATTATGAGAGATTTCAAGGTGGAGTTTGTGCCATTTTTTCATACTGTTCCCGAGATCAAAATGCTTGACAATTTACGTTTACCTTCAAAAGAGAACTGAACACACTTACATTTAGTGCTACCGTGTGGATCAGGAGTTTGGATGAGCAATAAAACCCGTATAGGTCGGATTTACATTGCTTCTTCGGATGATTCCGATGGTTGAGTAAAGTAAAAAAAGAAGCAAAATTGTAATTATAACAATCCACGCGCCGGTCGTGTTATGCGTGTTCCGTAACATGTTTGTTAGTCTATATAAACAGCTTCCCGCAAACTTAAGGGACAATGTTTATTACACGCCGGATTTTAATGGTACCGAATGGTTAGCTTCTCTTAACTAAAAGCTTCATGCTATTCACAGATTGTAACTGGGATCCCAACATTTTTTATATGAGTTGGCCGTAAAAAGCGAAATCATAATGCACATCAAAAGTTGTCATCACTATGCGTTTTGAAGTGCCGGATGTGAAACGATTCGTTCACAGTTTAATGTCTGCAGATTTTCTGCCAGATCCGTAAACGATACGCGTTGAAGCAAGCTTACGGAGATCGACATTCCTGTTCATTTTTTCATTTCCCCTTTAACTGTATCCAAAAATTGAAACATTTTTAGCAATTGGATTGCGGCCAAGTGAGAAAGTTTGCCGGCAGTGCGGAGAAGCAAACCCATACCTTTTAGTTTGAAATGCCGCAATGTTGACCGCTTGGCCAACGCCGATAAAAAAAGAAAACTGCACATCCGATCTCGGCATCAACACATGCTGATCCGTTCAGTATGCTCATTCACGAACACATTACGAATGAAGTGAACCGGGAACTGGGTTCTACAAATTGTGAAGTTGATGAGTGATCAGTCCAGCCCGAAAGTAGGTTTGGCTAGTAGCAAGACGTTCACTACTCACGAATGTATTCTAGAAAATCGTGGATTCTGGTAACAGTACATTCCATGGGCTAGGAAAACCGGCGGTACAAACGAGGTTTTCCACGCCCTACTCCTCGATGTCATGCAAATAATAAAGAAAATACCAGCAACTGAATTCCAAGAAACGATCATCATATGCTCATTAGGTCTGGTATTACTGAATGAACCTAGCTAAAAATGACAATAAAGAAATTCCCTGATAGTAGAAAAACTAGACCTTCTAAAGTATTTTATTCATAGGTATATTCCTGACGGATGACCATAGTGAAACGTGCATGCTCCAGTTATCAAGGCCTGCTGCACGGGGGAGGAAGAACCAGAAACAGTGATTCTGACACTTGGAGTGGCACAGAAGCATATAAAATCACAATAGATCGGGAGCCTAAGGACAGCCAGTTACCGCCTACCAGGAAAGTGACTGGCAGACCTTTTTTCGTGGTGAAGGGAGTCTAATGCAACTGACTGCCATTCATCGTAACCAGACTCATGTTCTTTCGCGAATGAACCTACCTGCCACTTACACAATGCTGATGAAGTCAGGTTTTGCAGATCAAATTTCCTATTTCAATGGTGCAACAATTGTCGGTATTACAAGGTAGGTATCTCATGCCAGACACCAACGAACAGTCTTATTCCGTGGCACATTTGAAATTCAACGAAACCCAAAACATAACAACTAATCGTTCAGTCTATTCTGATTTTGATTGTTGCTCACGCGGTACCTATTAAACAACGTGGATGTCTATTGCAAAGGTTGAATATCATTGAGCTGTAACCATCGATTTGCACCACAAAACACACCAGTAGACCAAATTGTTGAAAACACTGCCGGTCACCATGGATTCGGGGCAAAAATCTGCATCTATTAGCTTGTCTGATAGCCCGCTGATCTAAGGACAGAAAACATACTACACATTTCACCGCACTGTAATAAGATCAGGCAGGAAATGCATTTGTACCGTACAGTATTATATGGAATCACGTAATTCTATACTTTGCTGAACAGGACCTGCAAAAGGGCGGGGAGGAGTAGGAGTGAAGCACCATGAAACAGTCGCATGATTCCATGGTGGCCATAGAAAAAGTAAAACCAAACGAGTTACCTAAATGGATACAAGCACCAAGTTGTCGTATTATACTGCTTACGATTGATGTCGACCTTATGGGACGCGAAGGACGAATCGATATCCCATCAGGTGAAGTTCTACGCAATTTAAGTGACCTTTGATTAGCGGCGGACGTGAACTCATCTTGAATGGAATATACGGTCATGACTAATTTAAAGAATTGCAATAAATCACGAGAGAATACGGCGATAATGATGAATGTTTGTCAAACACTAAAACGGCGGGCGAGCTCCGATTTAGATTGATGAGTGCACGTGAGCTGTGGTAATTCACCTCGTTTAGTCGTAGCAAGTTGGCAATCACAACCGGTGAGGCAATCGAATCTGTGTCAGGGCGATTCGTAGGATTATTTTGTTGGACCTTTGCTGTTGAAAAATCCCAAACGACACAAACGACCGCAAACCCATCAGCCCGGTCAAGTAACAAGTTGAGCTTTAACGCTATACAAGGAAATAAACGCGATCGCCACGACAGTGGTCAGTCGAGAATGCATTCGAAACAAAACAATTTCACACACGCAATTAACTGAATACGAGGGCGAGGGATAACGCCAATCCGTGTGAAAATACCACCATTCCGATTATACTAAGGCATATAAAACAATGCATGCAAAAGACGAAAACCTTAGCCGACATTGAGAGATTCTCATTGTACTGAGCGGGCTTCATTCGTTAATTCTACGGAACTAACGACCATATTCTAAGGGTACTGAGTTATCTGGAGAAATTTCTGGCTGGCAAACAACTGAAAGAGAATAGGCGACGACCCTGAGATGTATCAACCCAAAAACGCCAGAACAAAATGAAAAGAAACACAGGAGAGACGAATTCTCACAACGTAGCAATCACTGTGAAGGAGGGCATTTTGTCACGCAAAAACGACAGTTTGATTTGAAAACACAGAAATTCAATAGAACCACTTCCGTGTGGCTAGAAAGGTATTTCAAGTGCTTTGCTCTGAATAAAATTTTGGAGAAGCTTACCTGTACAATCCCAATACTGAAGCCAACGGCCACCCAATGACCTGATGGCCAGAACGATACGGCAGTCGCTCGACCGTGAATCGTACCTGACAAGCCAGTGGTCGCGATCCAATGACGTGTAGCTGGCATTGTGTGTCTAGAGATTTTTCGACTAACGGGAGGCGGTCCAGGAGAAGTAGGTGTTACTTTCTTCGAAGAACTGGCCTGACTTTGTTCAGATATTTTACGAGGAGAAAGAACCACTGTAGGGCAATCAGATTGGCACCAGTAAATGGGCTGCGAAGGTTTCATGGCGATTTCTTGGAAAGTGAAGGCCGTGTCGTGACGTGCCAGTCCATCACAGGCATCCTCTTGTGGACGAAAGAGGAACTAGAGAAAAAGAGAACCAATTTTCAAACGGCAAAAAGGAATTATGCATTACGACAAGCGCGGCAAGAATTCGGACTTATCACTAAGTGACCAAATGTAAAATGATAGACAACTTCCTTGTACAAAACGAAGATAGTGCAAACGACCTCGCAAAGGTATTTTACTAAGTACTGAAAGATGTAATAGGTCATGCAGCATCAGAGATCTAACTCATTAGTGATCATGAAAGTAGTGCACAGGGATCATCAACCGCGCATACCCATCGCACTGTTCATGATTTGCATACAAGAATGGAACGAATTACTTCGGCTTAGCCGCCGAATGTTTGTTGAGCACGAGCGATACATGTTATGGCGCCTTCTTATCCGTTACTGGGTTGTCAGTAGCCACAGACATACCAAGGGATCAATTCTAAGTTACGGATGACTTATAAAACGAAACAGACATGCAACAACAAAGAGGTTATCAATATCCTTACAATCGGCCGAAACTAGTTGGCTATGAGTCAATCAGGACTGGATCTAGGGAAAACCGAACCAACGCAAAGATACGATTGAAAAGGAGCCGTTTTGACCAAGGACTCGTGGGCACAATTCCTCCCCGGTTTTATTACAATCACTAACCTTGCATGAATGTGTTCTGGTTTTGATTTCCACCCACCGCATCGAATATCAGTAAAAAGAAAATCCTAAGATTATAAGTCAAAGGAATTTATAAAGTAGAAGAAACATGGAATGCAAAAAACGTCACTAACTGCGGCATTTAGCCATATTGCTAAAGGTTTCTAAACCGTCGTGTTGGAGATATCTTGGACTCCAACCTAAAAATCGAACTCAATCTACTCGAGATAGTTCCTTGGCTATCGTTTATATCTTTTCATCATCTCACGGACTGACCACCATTACATACCTACCATCCACCGCCTGCACTAAAGAACAGTTAACAACGAAGCAGTCTAACCACTGAGATTCGGTCTATTCTAACAACCGACTTCTGCGAACCAGTACCCTTACGCCTAATTTCATAATAGCTAGCAAAACACTCCCATAATGTTCTAGCAATACTACAAAGACGTCGGCGTTCAAACATTGATAATCGCCCTATATCTTATACCCCCAACGGCCGTGCTTCTTAGCCATACAGCGGGACCGATTTCACCATCCCAGTATAAACGCGACTTTTGACCGATAAGCGAATGTCCATAGGGATTCATCGTCCGTCAATGAGCTGCAAACTATCCGGTTGCTCAAACCGAGACAGAGGGTTGACGTAGGGAATCCGACTTCGATCACTTGACATAACAGTCTGACACACAGGGGGTGGGATAATTTGAGGATCTCGTGTAGTCCACTGGCGGCCGGTGACTACCCAGTTCATGAAACCTTAGCGGGGGGCTAGTCATAGGCGTTCATTATACCGGTGAGGATACAACCATTAGTTTCGCACTTCCTCAGTGTTTGGTTCAAAATCATGATTTAGCCATCGCCCTTAGATTGACTACAAAAAGACCAGTCGATCCGGTAGAGTCGGCTATTTTCCTCCGTCTTCGCAATTTAGCGAGAAAATCGCCACGAAAAGCCAATGTGCGGGGTTTTTTCAACAAAGGCCATGTGGGACCCAAGGTCATTCGGGAGCATTTCGAGGAGGCAACTAGGGCGAGTAAACAACTCGGAACCTAGACAGGCGTCACTGACTATGCAGAGGCACTTAAGGGCGACCAAAGTAAAACTCGTTAGGTCAAGGTCTGTGTTACACGTCTTGCAATTAATGTGAATTGCGCATGGTTTATAAAGGATGAGAACCAGCACGAAAACATGCAACAATCTTTCAAGTGAGAGATGATATGTCTTTTTTCGTCAAATGTTTTAACCCACAAAAATACAAGAAGCAGGCCATTGGCCAACAGTTTCAAATCTTCCTTACGTGTTTTAAGATAATTAGACTCGATCGTCTAACAATTAAATCCCGCTTCAGTGAACAGTGCACACTGACGAAATCTATTTAAAATAATGTTTGGCACGTCTCGAAAAATGGGGAATTATTCCATCCGACACATCAGTTTTATTTGCTTGGCACAGTGCGCCTACCACATATGAACGACACCTAAAATCATCGGTTTAGAAACTAACTTGTTCCGTAGCGAACGAATCCATGGAAACGTACATCCTAATCCTCATAAAAACGTAACGCATGCAAGGTCATGACAATCAGCACTGAACTGCTTAGTAAAATTCAATTCACTTGACAAGGGACGAAAATAAAAGCCTTAAAACACAGCAAGACTACCTGCAAATCAGACGAATGGCGCCGACGTCCAACCACTAGCAATGATGCATGTGGCCCAAACCATACATCAAACACATCCGTCCACAAGCCATGAACCGCATTCGACCGGTCATTGGACCGAGTACTAAGCATTGACTGTAGAGAAATACGCCTCAGCTGTTGCAAGTCGGTAAAATTGGCCATGCCCGCTGGAATCGGAGTGGATGGAGACGGGAGACAGGCGGCACCAACTTCCCATCGCTTGATTACACCATCAGATGAAGCAGTCAGCAAACCAACTGGCAGGCTGTTCACATTCACGTACTCATCGTCCGAGCTATTTATATCTGGCGGTAGGAGACGAACTGCCGTGACCCACGAAGAGTGTGCACTGAGGTCTAGAAGAAGGCAACCGTCTCGAATCCGCCAAAACTGATTTAGGGTCCAAATCACGTTGGAGCACGAGGGCAAATAAAAAATAAGATGGCAATTGATTTTCTTCATAAACACATTGTGGATCAGAAAGAAAAAAACGCGCATGACAAATATAAACGGAGTGGGGGAAATATGAACTGCATTCCTTCTGGTCTGGACAGCTGCCGACAAAGCACCAAAGATTTTCGAAAGCAAAGCTTTGTGAAATCAATGGAATTAACGCGCACGAATAGGAGAATTATAATGATATCATGGGGGGGATTGGAAGGAAAACAATTTCGCCAACGGTGACACAACCACTCAGAAATCGTGAACAATACAAAAGGAGGGATAAATAACGCGATGGCGTTTCAATGTGAGTCATGTCGGAGCAAAACGCACACATCAAGTGATAATAAAAAACAAACAATGGATAGAATAAAGGCAACTGGCGCGTAAAAATGATGTAGAGTACTAAAACTGACCAAAACCCGACCGTTTGTAGTTCCACCGGCCAAAACTCGCTGATCTGCTATGAGGCAGGCGTCCAATGTAAGCACCGAGCAAGTGAGTGCACACCGCAAACACAAGGCCGGACGGCTATGGGATACAATTTGGTCTTGTTCCGTCAATTTCGATTCGTCGAACGGGACCGCTTGAGGAACAGACCACACCTGTGGATGCAGTGGGGAATGAAACAATTTTTAAATCGGTAGGTTTTCAGTAGGTTGCTTTTAGAGCGAACAAGTTTCCAGCACGTGAATCTCACGTATGATTGGGGACAGTGAGCCGGTGACTGGCCTGTTATTTCGGATACTAACCGGATGGAATAGCATTGCTTCGACGGATTCTGCTATCTTTTCTTCGCAATGAGCGATTACCTTAATCCCACTGACCATCACCGGCTTCTGCGGACACAGAGAATGAATGGAGAATGATTCCTGCACTGCTATTATGTGACAAATAATGAAGCTCCATTTATACCATCGGTAAACTAGAATGAAAACTGAATTCTCTAAATTGGCCAGATAGTATGGATACAGTGAATAGCTTAAAATGCGTTTGAGTTAAAGACGTTGAAAATTACGTACATTTCTAGATAGCGGATAGCGGCACGAAATCGATGTTTAGCTGTCAACATGTTGACCTCGAGATCACTGAATACTCGGCCGTGACCGAGAAGCAGCAGCGAGGGAACCAAAATGCATATCTTCGCATGACTTAGTTCTTAGATGCCCGCCAGTTAATAATGCATTTGCCTTCGTCCTGTTCCATTCACCAGAAAAAAGTCTTCCGGGATAGGTGGATAAAACGAACTGCTGTCGATTGGCTTGCGTGAAACAACCATGTTGCTCTTCAGTTGATACCTTAACGTTCAAGGGGACTAAACGGCTACTTCGAACGAAGAAGTCCAACCGTACTGGTGATGTCACTTTGCAACCTGCTCTCTTCAGAACATCCGCAGATAATTTTCAATCAAGCCAAATGGACTTCCTGAAGAAGGAGTAATGACAGGGAGCGACCAGATGGCTAGAGACGGTTGGTAAAACTACTGGGCACTAAAAAAATCCTGGCAGCATACTTTTCTTCAGCTCTATTCTTTTTACTCTAATCTGTCACGTTTATTTTCTCTTCCGAATCAACGAAGCAGCGAGATAGTTAAAACAACCGGAGCATACATATAGTCTCGGAGATAATGGTTAATTTAATTCCATTGCACCGAACTAAAACTTACAAGAACGCTCGATCCGATTGCTGCAGCAAACATGTGGTTGATTTGTCCATTATCCACGACTTCGTCTTCATCCGTATTAAATGTGGGAAGAAACAAGCAGGCAGACGGTACGGTTCCGATTTCCAGTCCGGTTAAAACACGTTCTCTAATGAGCTGGTTTCAATTGGGGGACAAAAGAAATAAAGCCAATAACGAAAATATCGGGCGGGCGGGGGAGCAAACATTGGTACTTACGACAGCAGCAAATTCGAACATAAAAAATGCGTTCACCGGGGGCATTCGGATGGTTGAAAAAGGAATAGTTCGAGAGCACCAGAAGCCAAATAAGGTCCTTCACTGTACATGGAAGAGCGTTGATTTAATACGTGTACAACTCATAACCCCAAAGACCAACATCACTGAGAGAACCGCCGAACACGGCCTTAGAACTTTGAGCAGTATAGATCCGCAGAGTTTAAACGCAGCAACGAACCGAATGGGAGCGAATTTTTGTCTGCCGCCAGTATGTCATATACGATGATACACAAACTAAGGGATTACACTAACGAAATAGTCAGATAAAGTTCAAACCTCAACACTTTTATTCAAGTTAAAGCTAAACCATAATCTGTCATTCCGAAGATCGGTAAAACACGTGACTTATGATCATAGTTTCCGGTTATCTCCAATGGTACCTCGGATTTAAAGTCTATGAAACACGCCGTTTCCACTTCAAGAGTACGATATACATGCAATAAAAAGACAAACAACCGCGATTTACGCGTAACTTTGTAACGGACAACGCGCTGCACCAGTTTTCTTCTGATCTGAAGTCCGGCGTACAGTGAATGGTGCATGGGTCTGGAGAGCTGATGGTCAATCGCAACCTGATCTACCGTATACACACGAGTGATTACGAAGATGAATTCCATTAACCTGTGCGATGGACGGAATTCGGTACTCTGTTCATCTGAGCTATGAAATACACAAGGAAGGCTCGGGATCACATTTATTACGATTATACTCTTAATTTAGTGATTAACTACTGAACTGAATGACCTCAACACATTTTTCTATCAGTAGGGGTGGCGCTTACAACTACGTTCGGACAAGCGCTTGATTACGTGAACGATGCAAATTGTCAAATGGGAACACGTGGATGAATGCGTACAAGGTGACGTGGCATAATCGGGAACTTTGTTTTCCAGTCACAAAAGCACTGTTGGTCGAGCTATAAAAAATCGAAGTTTAGGTGATAACATGACAACCTTCTGCGTGATTCCTACCAGAACATCACTAAATTTGGGATCGAGTTTTAGCTTCACTTTAGCTCCGGGCAAGTGTTCTGACGAAGAAACATTGCAGCGCTTGAAGTTCTTATTCGAAGATATCATGTGTACATGTTTTTGCGCTGAGAATACAAACCAACTACATGATTTGTTCAAGAAATCTGATCACAGATGGAAATGGTTTAACTAAATTTTCTGAAATCGAAATTTTAAAGACATACTGTCTGTATATCTGACTCAAACATACTCAAAGAGAGGTTTCTGCGGCCTTAATTTCCAACTGTTTGAGTGCTTTTTTTCTAGCAGATTATGAGGAAACTAGTTATAGATGTGCAAACTTTTAAACCCACTGTACGTCCTGTACTAGTGATAAACAACAATCCGATGTTTCCCGACTGGCGATCACACCTGACCTAATGAGACCACCTTATGTGGTTCTATGCCGCTCCAAGTTTTACGGTCACGGTAGCCGGTTCTCCACCCACTTCTCAGCACAGTAGACCCTGGAGGTCATGAGCCATATCCCTTACCATTCGACTCGTACGTCAAGCACCATAAATAAATCCTATGGTTCTTTGTATTGAATACCGAATTTAGGCGTCTGCCAGATGATTAAGAGGACATCTAAAAAATACCAACTGGTAGTTGGGTTTGATTTCACTTGTGACTTTTAAGTCTGTATGAAAAGACTTGAGGATTCAATCAAACAAATGTCATCCGCTTAGTGTTCGGAAGACTAATGACTATGGATCGATGGTGCAAGTGGGCTGTTTCCCATTTTTACATCGGGAAGTTTATAGAAACAGTGATTCTGATTGCTTCACCGTGCTCCAGACAATAGACGTGATTGTTGGGCCGAAACTGAATACTATGCTTCTAGAATAACTACCTGTTTCAAATAGTCTATGGTAAGTACCGTCTCGTTGTATTCCATGGTATTTTGAGTGCATAAGTGTAGGGAAAGTGACATGAACCATGGCCGCTAAAGCCCACTGCAAGAGCAAGAGAGAGCCGGCAACTACGACCCTGGAAGTTGGAGTGATACAGAATCACTTAAGGCCCCATTAAGCCAAATATGATAACAACTCGGGAGGTAGCGAACTGTCATGTACAACCAAAGTGACCGCCGGATTTGGGATTCAAACCTCTAAATTTCTTGTTGGGGTGGCAAATGCCCAATCTACTTGACGGTCGTCGAGATAGTAAGCGATCTATATTTTCTCCAACTGGAGTATCTATGAAGACTGAAATGATGTCAGAATAAAGCGTGCACTGTCTTTTCACTTTAAAGCTTTTTACTTCTGTACTTTCGAAATAATATCGGTATTGATTTTTCAAAAATTGTATGCACAAAAACCACATGACTCATCCTTTTTCCAACACATTCCGAACTTCATTCGGTTCAGATTCATTAAGTGCGTTTTGACAGTTTGTAAATTCAAATTTGTGTTTCAAACGGCGGTTTGCTATTAGCTAGACCAACTGAATTCAACAGAACGGATAATCTAACGAAGAATAGGGTACGTTGGATAAATTGCGAGCGGGTTACAGGGTGACCCATTTTCATGCAATTCCGATGATCCACACAGTCCAGAAATGGTGCCTCCCAGAGACTAAACCCATTCGAAAGTGGGTCAATTTACCACGAATATTTTTCGAGCCGAAAAGGATGCTGAACGGAAATGTTATTTTCTGTTGCCCTGATCGCGGACTTCAATAGATCGTTTTAAACGATTTGGAGTAAGACAGTCGAATTCGACTTAGTGGAGATGAAGTATGCCTGAATTTTAGTCCACGGACGAATAGGATCAATGCCAAATCTGTTCCAGATTAGTGATAAACCGTTAGCGGAAAACAAGCGAAAAGAACCGTGTAGACAAGGTCGAATTAGAAAAAATTGGTTTCGTAACCGATAGAACAAAAAAATCCAACACAGAATGTTTTGCGATTAACCTTTTCAGTATGCTTTTCACATTCACCGAACGAGTCCTCCAGGAGTTTATTCCACATGTTTGCCACATAGGTCGGTATGCATGAGACCCACGAGACTTCATCCAGATTGTATAACCAAATCAATCCGTTTGATAGACCTATGGCAAGATACTGACTATCGTCGGACACTGCTGAGATGTTCGTCAAGACGACAGAAAGTTGACCTGTACCAACCATAGACTCAAACCATGGCGAAAACGAGGGGAGACGAAGAGATCGAGATTGGTCCAAATAGAACTGATTACCATTTCGCTTCAGATAGTATACGGACGGCAATAAAAACGACGGTTGAACTGGTTCCGATTCATCTGGTCCATCGGTGTGAAGAATGTTCGTATTAAGCTCACCTTCACCGCTGAGTAACACAATATCCAGTTTGGGAGAAACTGAGATAGAATGTAGTTCAAAAGTGGTCGCATTATCATCGGGCTGAAACGGTAATAAAACAACAACATCCCAACGGTAAATTAGATACAAATAAAGGATCAAAGAACCAAGTACAAATGATGTACCACAGGTGAATGAAGTTTCTCCAAATAGGACATGTTACATGTGACAAACCAGGCGTTGGACAGCGATGCATGAATATCGTTGCCTAAATCATACGAAACGTTACTGGCGTAAGGCTGCCGAAGTGTAAAATGTTTTCGTGACGTTCAAATGTCAACTTTATCTAGGCATCGTAGGAAGGGAATCTAAGTAACCAAGTGCTAATCAATCCGTGAAACATAAATGCATAAAATTGAGCGCACTGTACTTTGCACGGAACGTGCGCCTTTGCGTCTGTTTGTATTTGACAAATGAAAGTCCCATGCAATCTCTGTTAGCTGGATTAGACGGTATACCTAAAAAAGAAGTTTAAAAAATCGGAAGCAGTGCTAAATGTAAGGGCGAATAGTGCTGCCAGAATGTCAATGAATCGATCCGTTTAATCTACAAAAGTATTCGACCAAAAGGCCTCATACACAAGCGTACTTCTAAGACAAAAGCAGATCATCGACTGCGAAATTCACCTAGTCCAGGTTTGAACAGACCAGCCCAAACAGTATCGCCAACGCGGGACGAATATTGCACAATGAAGAAGCCTAAAAAGAGACTTTTCTAATAGCGGAAAGACTAGACAATGATAAACACTAAACACCATAAATCGCAGACAGGTACTGTATAGGCCACGTCTGCTTGACTCAGGTAAGAACAATCAACGATTAGTTTGCAATGACTGAATACCATCATCAGCGTTTTACAAGAAAAAACAGCAGTCTGAAATGCATTCTGCAAGCATTTACTGTTTCTTTTGATATTGCGATCGTAAATGGTTCCAACTGTACTGTGGAACGCAGAAATCCTTAATGGAATACAGGACAATATTCCGGAGGCTTTTCGTTAAAAGGTAACCAAAAACATACAAAAAATTTTCTGCGTATGTCGAACACAGGTGGAGAAATTTGAAACCAGCGTGCCGGCATCGAGGCTGCATAACTTCATATCGAACCCACTTAACACAACAGTGCGCTTTTGGTACATCACTACCATGATCAATAAGCTGACGGGAAAGCAATAAGAATGGCTTCCCATAAGTCACACACCTGAGAAGCACGCGGATCGGGCACATTACCCGAGCGATCGACACGAGCCAGTTCCGACAAACGTGGCAATTCGGCCAGAACGATTGGTGCGGGAACAGTCAAACCGGGCGGATTGATCGCGGGCGAAGCGGCTGAGGAACGTCGGCGCCAAGCACTTACTGACAATTTCAAGTCATCAACCAAGGTGTCGTTTAACTCTTCATCCGTGTCATCGGAGAGAAGAAGCGAACCACGTCGTCCCATGGTTCCACACTGGGGGATGGACAATGCGGTGTCATATTCGTCGTCCACATCCAGACCACCCATATGATCATACTGATAGTTTATTGGAGATCGTCCACGATCGGATGAACCCGACCCATTTTCGATATTGATTTCGATCTCATGTGCACTAGGGAGGGGTTCCAATGGTTCCGCGACCGGAAGAGTAGACACACTGAAACAATAAATCGGGAGCACAATTCTAGATATATGAGGGATCAACAGAACATGCAGTACCAAATGCAAAGGGGACATACTCAAGTAATACCCATCATCATCACTATAACACCAGAACATGGTGGGGCATACTCAAAAAACGATGGCAGTACATCACTGATACAAAAAACAAAGAGGCAACTCTGACAGTGTCAAAATCTTCAGATGGAGCATACAAACAGGAACGCCACCGAGAACGCTAGTAGATAAACAATGTGAATGTTTGCACATACGAACGACCAGATTTGCCTAACAACCAAAAACACTGCAGTTATTTCTCGTCTTTCTCAGATAAGTAAGCACATGATCGCTTACAGCTCGAGTGAAAAGATGAACTTGTAATGTCTCAAATCTTTCTAGAGAATTTTTGGATCCGTATTCAAGTCAACCGTGTTATTTTTGGTAGCCCGTCCGCGAAGAAAGTCCTTGGTTCGTCACAGAAAGCACGTTGGAGAGGAATCGATCAATGCATATCTAAATGGGTCAAATCGGCAATGTGTCAAGGCCATTTTCCTACTCACAATGCACCATCATCGTTCAGCGTTAAACAACAAGGCAAGCCCCACTGATCACTGCCTTTTCCCCAAGGTTACATTTTTCTATGAAAAAAGTGAATATCCCAGGGGATGAAGAAGTGGACCTACACAGGTGGGAAAAGATAAGATGCCGCTGCAGCCAACACAAGGAACACAATCTAGGTGTACAAACGCACTCTTTCTGATTCGATAGAAAATGACGACACGATCGCCAATGACATATCCTTCAGTGTCTCCAGCCAGCCAGTTGACAGGTCTTTCTGACCCCAACCATGAAGATGCGAGACATCGGTTGAAGCGTATGCTGAGATGACAAATAAACTGCGCTTAACATTACTATCCTTCCGGACGCCCACGGATCCCTGCAATCTCACTGCGTTGACTGAGATTCAGTCTAAAACGGCTGCTTCACCGTTCTCACTTTAGACTATTCCTACTCCGCGTTGATTCACAGCTTCAGCTGTTTCGCCGTCTCCTGAAGTGTGAAGAGGATATCTTGACGAGAAGTTTGGCGCAGTTAGCTGAATTACTCTACTCGAATCCTGAATTCGTATTTCACCCACGCAGCAGACATCAATCAGAGCCAAACATGCCTGTTGGCTAGCCTGCATTAAAGTGCAGAGGCTGATAAGGATTGAGAAAATGTGAACTAACCGACTGAAAATCACCTACTACACTACTTGACAATGAACTGTTGCTAGAGTATCGGACGTGTTATCAGTGGAGATACTATGGGTAGGCAGAAGGGGCAAACAGATTGGGTTGGAGACAGAAGAGACAGGTTGAATAAAAGAGAGGGAACTCTGAGCAGCAGCATACTTATCACTACCCACTCCAACTGCGCTCGATGCAACAAGCAGCGCGGTCCTGATTTTCGTAAACTCATTTGGGTAGTTGCCGGAAAAGGGCAGCCTTAAGATTTTCAACAATTCAACCTGTCGGGCAACGTTTGTCGATTGATGCTCAGCCTACCGAACGAAAAAACACTAGCTTTTACCAACCGAAAGTTGGAGGGGCTTTCTGAAGTCGAGAGATCGTACACAAAGACGCATTTTAAGATGGATAACCTTGTATAGGCCTTAAACGGTAATGGTAGAACTTAAAATCAATTTGGCCACAACACGCAAATGTTTCGCGAATACTGAATAGGTCAGAGAGGGTAATGCCGATGAGCAGTTTCGATGTAATATTTATCACGTTAAGCTAAGTGTGGTTCTCACATAAGGTTCATTCACAATGGTGCACAACCAGCGATTCACACCATTTCTTGGGAATCTGTTCACTTTCCCACATGTCCCTGAAAAATAATTAACACAGAACATCCAATTTGCCACATCGGTACTTTTTCGGACAAACAAAAGAAGATGAGGTTTTTGCAGACGGAAGAGTGATACTTACCTGCACTGATTCATCTGCAATTATTACCAAAAGACTCTTTATAGAATTGCGATAAGTGGACTGTACCTTGCAATAATCCACCCAGTGCCCCTGATGACGACCCGAGAGCGAATCACTATTAGGACTACCTAATCCACTGGTTCATAACTAGATTTTTCAGCGTACATTATATCCTTACTACTACGCAACTGCCTCATGCTAGAAAATGAGTCAGTGTTATGGACTGACTAACCGGGAAAAAATTTGCGGAAATGGGGTATGAATCAGTGTTTCCAGCACGAGCTCTGCTGTTTTGTTTGAAGTTGTACCCCTAGCCTCTGGGCAGTCAAGTGCGGATTACAGGGCAGCAGGTTTGTTCTAGACAAGCCGGCGGTCTGTTGCACGGTTCATTCGGAATCGTATCGATTGGATAAGTCAGTGAATTTTTTTTGCCCACCCAAATCTACTTATTTTAACAAGCTATACATTGTCTCATCGGTTTCCAGGCCTTGGTTATTCTTAACCCGTTTACACCGCCTGTGGAGACCATTTTTGAGATGAGACAGGGGCCATAGAAATACGACAGTCTACCAGCTTAAGGGTGCTGATCATATCCTGTGGGATACCATTACACTAGTTTCCACGAGTCCGTTCTGTTTCCGTTGCCAACACCTACAGCCCAGTACATTTTCTTTACCCACAGCTGCTCGCGATAACCTTTCAAACTTGCGCCTTGGCTAGATGCGCACGACATTAACTGTAGCTCACGAAGAACTAGACTCGCGAACAATTGGTGGAGCAAATCATTTCCAATTGTCTAGTTGGGGAGATCAACCAAATCAACGGTTACATGTTAAACCTGATCTGTGATAGAGTAGAACATCGTTCATGACTACTGAAAAGCAACCGATCGTTTGTAAAACCCGCATAAGAAGTCCAATGTGATATTGGTTGCGGCAACATTCAAAAGGTGGGGAATCCAAAAAACAGTCCGAATCACAAGTTTTGCCACTCTGAACTCAAAATAAAACCTTCGGGACTTATGCTGACGGGATCGTATGGATATGTCATCCGATACCGAGAGTAAAATTGGCAGGTCTGACGAGTTACTATTGAATCCATTAAAATATTTGACGGGTTTCATGACAACTACTTTTAAAAAGACTGGTAGGAACTGAACAATTAGGCCTATTTGGACAACTGGAGTAATTTTTACGCCAAATTTTCCGGAACAAACATGCATCTCTAACTGAGTGCTAAATGAATGAGCTCACTGAGAAACAATCCGCAACTGGCACAACTTATTGATTGGGTTTCCTGATCCACGAGAACAGGATAAGTGGACATGGACACTAACCATTTCCCTTTAACAGAATTACGATAACCTCGATGGTAAACACGCTACTAGCAAGCATCTACCAGAGTTCCCCCCTCACCCTCTCGAGCTGTTGGAGTCCAACCAACGATCGCCCGTGTCAGTCGAAGCTGCACTTGACATCGCATATCTCACGGAGCAGCTAGATGAAGTCCTGCGGCCAATTGGACATAGACAACCCGCGTTCATTTTGCCAGTCTCGGTTGGCGATCGGGACGCCCACCTCGCTAAGTGAGCGCTGGTGGCCGCATTGGCCTTCGGAAGAAATTGTCATTATTATCAATGGTTTCATACACGGGCGCGAGCACGTGGACAATGAATCAATCACTTTCCTCATGCAGTTTATGGTTTAGCTAGGTGGAACCGTTGCGACAAAGAACAAATCCAGCTGAACTTACACGAGTGTGCCATCTGATCCACAAGTCAAGCATTCAGTATTGTTCGAAACAAAAGTCAGCAACTTGATGTCTATTTTTTCCGGATAAATCTGATAACAGAGAGGAAAGCGAAAAAAAGCAAAATACATTTGTACTTTGTAAAGCATCCGCGTCAAAAAAATCTGAAAATACAACTTGTCACAATAAAGTAACAGCAAGTGGTACATCTACGTTTTCTTGTGAGAAGGTCGACGCCCAGAGGAACTGCATGGCGTGCATTGAATTTCTCAGGTTGAATTTCGGGCCCAGTTTGAATTCCGAGTCCGTTCACATCACTTCTGCTCTACTGGTTGAGCTGCGGGACTTTGCCAAGGCATACAAACGCATTCGAATGGCTGTGTACGTCCCAGTGTTGACCTTCATTTTCAATTCAGCACGATGGATCGACGCCAACGAATAGGGGAGCATGTGGAAAACGGTCGGCGAAACAGATTACCCATTATTCGTGTGGACAAAAATGAATATGAGGAACCCAGCCTCGTCGAACGCCAAACACCTAACTACTTCTGGTCACCAGACTGACTCCGGGCGAGTGTTACGAAACTGTAACTCATGACTGCTAGCGTTATGTCAGGCACTATGGATTCTTGGCTAAAGCCGCCAGGACTAACAATCCATAAATACATGGTTGTGATAATACGCCCTCAGCTTTTCGTCTAGGCTTAATCAGTCAACAGACTGGAAATTTTTAAAGCAATACTACACATTGGTGATAACCAGGAAACTAGAATTGGGTCACCTGATAAAGTACACAAAATGACACAAAATACGAGTACCATAATTTGATGAACGCGAGAGTCTATCTAATAAAATACAATCGCCCTAGCTTTTAGATATACCCGGCCCCGTTATCACTTCTCTCCTTCCTCTTTCTTGGGCATTCGTCGACTAGCAACATGCAATTGTAAACAAAAGAATCACATGCCCTTAGATACCCGTTGATCAGGAAGCTGCTGGATAGAAATTAGGACAATTAGTTGGGGAAAGTAAAAGTCTATTGTCTTTCCAACATATATATATACACGTGATTATGGCCGACAAATTACGGTCGCATAGATTACCCTGAAATAGGAAGAGACATAACTGTTAGATCACATGGAACAGCATGCGTTTAAAAGAAATCGAACAGCATGCGATCCTTATCGGTTCCTTTCCAGGACAAATCGCAACGCGATATCGGGTGGTAAACTTTTCAACACTCACAGGACATCCATTCTACCTAGTTATCGAGGGAGGCAACTAAACAACAAACCGCGTGAATGGGAGACTGCGCTATTGATGCAGAAAAAAATTACAAATATTCCCAATCTATCTCTGCCAATACCTAGGGAGGAGGGTAGTAACGCGGTCTTCTTGATGACCAAACTATGCCTTAGTGACTGAAAAAACCCTGGACGTTTACCGTTTGATTTACATTATCATTGGCCTCCATTCCATGCGAAATGCCTAATCGTGAGCGGAATAAAGGAATCATGGAATTCACAGAGATCGATGTTAGTGTATGGCACAGTTTGCTTACAGCGAAATACGAACTTGATGGTAAACAGGTGTACAATCACATCCTTAGGGGACAGGAACTCATGCAGGCCGCGAAACAACGCTGACAGCTGAAATGGAAGAAGCAAACGAGGGCCTAGTTGGCAAACCCACTGGTGTCACCCAGATAGCACTACAAAGGGCGACTGTGATGGAAGCATGTCAAACGTGATTTCATGTGCAGTCGGAAAAATCCAGGTGCCATGTTCTTTTCAGGAGAACATGGAGAAGCATGCAGCCAGAAAATCAAACAGCATGGTATTGGTTCACCCTTCAGTTTGTAATAAATTAAGTGCTGGAGTTCGGTGCCTTTTAAATATACAAAGTTAGACGAATAACTGTTCCCGAAGTCTAAATAATCGTCAGTGCAATTTCTTCGATACGAAACGAAACAACTAAAGAATACTCACAACGATTTTGCCAGTATGAATGTACATCGTGATGCAGTATCCGCCGTGTTGCCGTAACAACGGTAAACGGAGAAAGGGTAATTAATTCACCAATATTTTAAAACACAAAAAGAGAAAACGTCTACTTTACTGACTTGTCAATCGTCGACCACATTTTTCAATTTAGAATCACCCGGTTCCGCTTACTTTAACGAGAACAATCAACTGAAGCAGACGAAATTTTTGTTTACTGATCAAACACAAGCCATTCAGTGGCAGTCACTGTCACATTGTTCCATGCGTGCATTTGCTCACGTGGGCTACGGAAGGTTCAAAGGGTAAACCTACCGTGAATGAGTTTGATATATACCTCTATTACCCGGGAATCGCACGGTTTGAACAACTGATCACAGTCGCGTTGGACAGGAATTTATCATCGTTTGACCTGTCGTCACGATCGATCCCCTACGACTCGTCATCCCAGATCTCGAGAGCGGATGGCTGATGTTTCCTGACAGTCCATCGTACCTCTGAATCCATGATGGACGCCTCTCCAATCAGCTCGCAGACGAACACAGCATAGGAGGGAACGATTTCCCTTAGAGTTACAAGCTGACCTTTATCCGAATTAGGTGCAGAGACAGACCCCCTTGGTGTGGGCTGTTCGCGCTGACAGACGAATACAGACCCAATCAGAAGATAGTACTAGAAATTACCTATCCGAAATGCAGAAATCTACAGAATTAGCCCATCGGGTGCACAGAGGTTAATCATTCGGATCGGCAATTGAACTGAGAACTGATCTAAATATGAAAAGTTCTCGACCTCAGAGGGACCCCAACTCACGCGTTTGCTCTGCCAGCTGAGCTACGAGGCCACGCCGGACGGAGTGCGGATATTTCACTTACGGATCAACGGTTACCATCCCAAATTGGGCAAGCACAGGGTATCCACCATGGTCAACTTCTGACTGCTACAACAGGATTTCCTTATGAATCAACCACCATACCTTAGTTAGAATTAACAGGAACGATTGGTTGGGAATCACGACTTTCATCCATACATTTTGTTTCGCATACCTTGATTCGATCACCATTTATGTTCGTACTCCTACCAGTGCTTCTGTCCATCGAGTCACATTAAGGGACATCAACAAAAATAGATCTTCGGATGAGTGGCTAGTTGATCCAAGACAGCGAAGGAGAACATCAGCGAGTCTTGAAAAAAGAGCAAAAAAAAATCAAAGACAAAACCCTTCTTAAGCGCCACCTGCAGACTCATTCCTGCTTTTGCTAACAATACAATTCTAACTACTCTCGTTTTTATGAGCACTATCGCCATACCACCTCCAATACTGATCTACCCCGAGTGCCGTTGTTGCATCACTCAATTCTGACCCAAAAGGGGTATTTATTTAAGATTTCGAAAACACTCCTCGGAGCCAATAAAGCACCGTTTTCTCTTAGTTTTGACTGTTGGCTCAGTTCCTGCTTGTCCCGCAATCTCATTCTATGGACTGGATCCCTTGTTAGTTCCTATTCTCATCCTCATATATAGCTTCCTTTGCTTCTTGCGCTGCATGCAGGATTGGCTTTCACTACGTCGGCAGACATTATTTAAATCCTTCTAACTTACCTTCATTGTTCACAGCTCAAATTTACCTCCCACTTGAGCAGTGCTGTTTCTTTGTTTTCTAGAACGGGTTCAACACAAGGCCATCTGGGTGATCAACCACTACTTCTTACCATCCGATATACAGTCGCCTGCTCGCTGTGGATTGGTTGCTTTACTGAAATTTTCTTATCAATACCATTATGGTTTTGACCTTTTGGACTTGCCTCAGTTGTCTCTACTCTTGTTATCTTTCAACATCCGTCCGGTTTACAGACTGACAGATAGCTACATTAGATTGCCATCATCAGACGATAAGTCTATTTTCATCTTCTTCCCAGTGACTGATAAACCTAGAGACACACTCCACTTCCCATACCGCTTGAAACCTATGGAATTTTAGACCCGAATCAACAAGCTTACCTTTACTTGAATATTTCTCACTCGCTTCCAAACAGTACATCACTGTCACGAGACTGCATATATCAAAGGCTCGAGCGGCTTACGCTGGACTGAAGCACTTGTGGAGTCGGCCTGATATTTCACTGAAGTTGAAAGGTCGTGTGTACTGTGCCGCAGTGCACTCAGTTCTATTGTGCGGTTGCGAGACATGGAGTATGCGTGTTGGTGATGTTCGTCGGCTAGGGGTTTTCGACAACCGATGTTGTAGTAGCATGGCTAGGGTTGGATGGAGTGACCGAGTGAGCAATGTGGAGCTCAGGAATCCAGTGCTTCGTGCCAATTGTGAGAATACCTTGTTTCAGCGTATGAAACTTAGTAGACTACGCTGGTGGGGTCACGTGTTGCGTATGGCGAACACTCGTCCATCATATTGTGCCCTATTTTGTGTTTCGCCAAATGAATGGAAGAAGCCAATTGGAGGTCAGCAGATGACGTGGCAACGCGGGATGAGAAAATGTACAGCGAAGTTAGGTAAAGTAGGTGTCTCACGTCTTCGTGGTTGGGGTCCGAAAGACTCGTCGACTTGCTGGCTGGAGACACGGAAGGATATGTCAGTGATTCGTGAACAGTGGCGATCGTGTTGTCATTTGCTATCAAATCAGAATGATTGAAAGAGTGCGTTTGTACACTTAGACTGTGTTTCGTATGTTGGCTGCAGCGGCATCTTATCTTTTCCCACCTGTGTAGGTCCACTTCTTCATCCCTTGGGATATTCACTCTTTTCACAGAAAAATGTAACCTTGGGGAAAAGGCAGTGATCAGTGGGGCTTGCCTTGTTGTTTAACGCTGAACGATGATGATGAATATGTCTACTGACCACGGGATCTACCTCAATTATTTTCAATCACCTAAACTGTAATTAAAGAAGTTCACAATGAAGCATTAGAGAGCAACAACATAAATGAATACCTGTTGCACCGCAACTTCATATCCCGAATTGGCATCCAGCAGGAGGACTCGGCCGTCGCATGTGCCAGCCAAATATCGCTTCCGGAAACGACTTGGCGTAAGCTTTGTATTTGGTGACGTGAATTGTAATGGATCCAGCGCACTTCGAAGTTCCGGACAGTTTTCGGACTCAACAGCCAAACAGGTGACCGCCTGCGGACCAGTGGGGATTGCCCAGACTAACTGAGAAGCAGCCACGTGACTGTTGCTGAAACAGTACGCGTTTACAAGTAATGTCTTAGGTGAAGGACGCTGTGTCCAATTTGAAGTACAACAAAAAATCTAACTGGATCTCAGAAATCAAGTAAAGTTTGCTAACAAAAACACTACGGTCGTTCGGCAGCGTGCTGATCAAAGAATCCACTGAGATCGAGAAACAAGTCAAACCGAGGGAATTACCAGGATTCTTAATTCACGCAGCACCAGTGTTTACATGGTGCACACGATCAGAAAAACGAATTGACTAGGACAATCAATGTGATCGGCAACTTCCGACCCGGGTGCAAGACGACATTACCAATGCAGACAGAATGCGAGAATGAAAATTAAACGGTCGACATCATATTAATGACGAACAAGCCAGTTGCAAATGGAATCACTAGGTAAGACCTTCCCCCCCTCCTTAAAAAAGTAACCGGCCAACACTATACCACCGCTCCTAGACAATTGAAATCGTTGATTTGTTCCGTATTACAATTTTGCAACAAATCAGAAAATACAAATAGGAAGCAATACGGAATATGATGGAAAAACACGTAAACTGAGTGAGAAAAGTAACCATTTAGTTAGTCGCTTACCACCAAAACCAATAGTACTCTGAAAGTGTGTTGATTGTGGGACTGGGTTTCGATCTGCCGTCAGAACTGCTTTGGACTTGATGTTGCTTGAGTAAAAGCTCCACAGATTGTCGAAACACTGGGCTGTCGTGAGGCAAACCCAGGCCTAACTGAATCAAATCTATTCCCTTAGGACGATTCGCTTGGGTTCCAGCTGTCGGCCGAGGACCAACTGGTTTTGAGCCTGGTGAATCTGCTCGCCATGGCGATGTCGGTTGGGTGACAGCAGTGGCGACACCCGAAGAGGAGTCAAAACTCCAGAACGAACCCGCTCGTAGACGCTTGCGGTAAGGGGAACGGGATCGATCGGTTGGTTGTAGAGTGCCAGGATCGATTAGGAAATAGGCATTCGTCTGGACGAAACGCACATAAGCATGCCTGAAATCAGATGGATTAGGGAAAACGTCTTCAGACTTGGTCACAGTCAGGATCTTAAATCTTGTCATAGTAAAAATTACTATTTTCAAAAAAAAAATACTTGTCGATATTGGAGCTGATCGGAAAGAAAACGGAAAGCAGACATTCCTAATTAACTTTTTGATAAGTGACAAATCTCTTGAAAAAAACCCACTCCCATGAAGACGACTGATACCCTAGATGCATTTGAATCTTAGTCCCAAGAGTAGCCGTCATCATCATTGTCATTTTCGCATGACATTATTCGGTAGGGTGAGGCCCTTTGACGGCTGCTTCTCTTGTCAACTTGCACGTTTCAAGAGAAGGAATGAACACACAAAGTGGACTAAAATGGAGCCATAGAAATGGGGAAAAAGCACGGCGTAGTAGTCAACACAGAATAAACAATCCGAGTGCATGAAAGCACATTGCACTAATCGTTCTGAATCCGCAGCAGGTAAGAACGTAATCGTAAATGTTCAAGATTCGATGCCATATGCCTGTCTCTTGTTCGGTTGAGGGATCTTCGCATCTCAACCACGAAGACCTGGGACAACGGCTTGATCTAAGTTCGTTGTAAATTCTCTCATCCGTTGCTGCCAAGCAATCTCTTAGCCTCTATGTGGCACCTACCAGACTGAAGGGGGGAACGGTACGGTAATACGTGTCTACCATACGCATCACATGCTTCAGTGAACGAAATCTGGAAAAGTAACGCGTGTTAAGTTCAATAAGGCTGTTTTGTGACCAGATCGGTTACGTTAACAAGTCACAATAGACATTTACATTCGTAACGTAGCCAGGCATCTCGTAAAAAGACGAGCAACTACGAGCGTTAGTTCAACATTGTAAATTCAATCACTCAAATTCGAGTTAATAAAACAAAAAAACAAATTACTCTAGATGCAATTATCACGGTCGTGCACAGCGTTCAGCTAATAACACCAATCTAAGAGAGCAAACAGAGGTAGACTTTGACCATAAGAGCAACCAAACCAATCACAAGTTGCATCGGGACCAGTAGGATCAGTGAGAAAATTGCATGATGCAGAAGAATTGTGCGCTTACGTCGAATTAGACAAGGCCGTAAACCAATGGGCGGACGCTATGGTTGACAGAATTGCCGAAGATTATGAGATATGAAACGCAATGAGCAAAGGCGAAAAAACGCAACAAAACCGTGCAGGAAGGTTAATAGACATACTGGGTTGAGTGTTAATTTAACGCCTTTTAATCGAGAATAAGAACAGCTTCAATGAGGACGAATTTTACTATTTGCCTTCCGTGAATAGAATTAAAGTAGTTCAATCTGCATTTATACTAGAACAGTATTTTTACGGAAAATGAAATGAGAAAATGCATTACCGCAGGTGGCCATCCGGAGAACAAGTGCATTGTCAGGATAAATCGATTGATCGAAATCAATAAACACTAGAAGTTATCGTGATCTGACACGATGGGAACAACCGAAAAAACCCGACAGTTAGGTGAAAAGGAATGCAACTTAAAACTGAAGGCTAGGACTGAAACCCCGCAGCGAAAGCGCTGCAATGCCGAAGTGAATCACGGAGGGCCAAAACCTAAAGTAAAGCTAAATGCGTGCTAGAAAATCGCAGCCGAGAGTTGTTTTGATAAAACTGTTGGACTCGATGGGTTGTTCCATCGGAGGCGCTGTATACTGCGTTCGGTACCCGCCTTAACTGTGTACTAGCAAACGCGGATAAAAACTGCGGTCCACAGAAAACAGCACAGATTCAACATTTACAAACGTTAACCAATGTGTTCTGATTTTGGTTACTAACTCACAGCACCAACTGCTCAAACAAGAAGAAGGAACGAGGAATAGTGAACATCGAATGCAAAACAAGTTGAGAAATTACATAGAAGAACAAAGGCTTCGAATCCAACAGCGCAATTAATTGCAACGCTCAGCAATATCCCTTATTCTCCAAATGTTACTTCGGCGAATCCCGTGGAGTCCAACCCGCAAGTCTAACTCCACATACACGAACCAGTTCATTGGTCAAAGATTTCATCACTTCCCATGTCATCAAATGAACACATCGAACCACATTACACTCATTATCTGCCTAAAAATAGCGGACAACGAGGTAGTCGCTCTGTAAGCACACACAAAACGCCCCAGCCTCGAATATATATATATATATATATATATATATATCATAATTTCCTCTTCTAATGTCCACGTTTCCGAGTCGTAGAGAAATAGCAATCACACTCGCCCGCTGCACATTACTCGCTTTCATAGATAATTCGGATGGCCCATAAACCGATGGCCAAAGATGCTCGAAATTGGTGAACACTAAACAACGAGCCTTTGTTGAGCGAAAACACCCTTCATCCGATACACGACCAACAGGTAAGATACAACTACCCAAGAACTAAAACCTATTTAACCACCATCCACTTTTTTCTCTGTAACAACAATGGTTCGGCTTTGAGCCAATCCAGTTCCGCCACACCCATTTTACAACATCCCCAAGGTGGGCACAAACGCATCCCAAAACCAATAACGCACATTATCGCTCAGACAATCGGAAAGGGAAAAAACTTCCGATTTACTTGGTTCTTCATTCAGTAGCACAACGTGGCCGTATATTCTAAGTCAATACAGCTTCCGGTCTGAACAAATACGGCAATCCACTATCCACCACACGAAGATAGAGCTATCTCCTACGACCATTTCAATGCAGAAGTTAAAAAGGAAAAGGTAAAAGGAGGCAAGTACTGATGAAGCCCATTTCCCGTTGGTTCACACTCGAGTGAAACACTACCGTAAGCAATCAACTCTGGCCTCGC
>LUCM01009827.1:0-11713 GCA_008360955.1 Fasciolopsis buskii | reverse complement strand
CACAGACGATCTAACTTGAACGTCCCGATAAAAATGCCAAGCCTAAGGGTGTTGAATTCTTTTCACACAGGACTACCATTGAACATTTCGATGTTCAAATAAACTTCCAATGCCTCACTAACCGACAGTCTACGCATTCCCTACAATCATTGGTTTCTAGGCTTGACGCAATTGTAGATAGCAACTTCATCTGTATACATAGGGAAAGTGAGATTAAAATTTTTTATAAGGACAAGGATCATATGAAATCATACATGAAACTCCCATAAGTGAAGAAACGCAGGGTTTTTACCAATAGACTCTCAGCAAAATACCACACCGCCTGGAATGCAGTCCCATTGTTCCCATCAGCATGGCAAAATGCATGTAACGCTCTCCATAATTATGAGACGAATCGATACCCACCCAAAGCGCCATTCTCTCTCGCTCACTACAACATGATTTAATCCCATATAACCTCGAATATATTACCCACGCCACACCTACTGTTTGTTAGGACGAAAAAGCCCATTTGCCGACCTTGTCAGTTCTGCTACTTATTTCCCTTTATGCATCCAGAAACTATTCAGCTCACCCCCGGCATAGCCTGTGTTTACGCAGCCGGTATTGCCAGCTTTTACTTTCCAAAATCTAAAAACGCGCTAGAACCAACTCCCCTTTCATGAGACATCCTGCTTGTGGAGGGCCCCTTCAGTCATCATTCGCGGAAGCGTTCCGTCAGCCAAATCAGAGGAAGCCCTGATGGCATCCCTCAAACGGCTGTTCTTATTTGTGGCCCTGACCTACCTTTGCTGCTGGTCAACCTCTTCTCACTTTCAATTAACTGTAGTGCAGTTCCAGCCAACTTGAAGCATTCTGTAATAAGCCCCAGCTATAATAAGGGGTTTTTACATGAATTGTCTAATTACTCTCCCACTAACCACACGAATGTTACCTCCAGGTTTATAGAGATCCATCGTGGACTACCTCCTAACCTCCAAACTCCTCAGCCCCAGACATCACGGATTTCCCTACTCCCGTTCTTGCTCCACCGGTCAATTTGACTTCCTTAACCTTTCAACCAAACTAGTAACCCGGGGTATGTCTTTCGGAATCATCTACCTCGATATGTCTAGGGCCTTTGACCGTGATGCACTAAAATGGATATCTCACGGTGTCCCTTTCCTGTTTGCTGATGACATAAAAATAGCTTACCGTCTTAAGCCAAATGAAGTCAGTACTGCGGTTAGGGAAAGTTTTGCCGATTTGTCTGCTTTATATAACTGGTGTACCTCTCGGATGACGAGCTTCTCTGTCGATAACAGCGAAATACTCATATATAGGTGTACACTACCAGGAGGTTTAACTTTGCTACGCGAATCTCCTATTGCATGTAAACCCACAATTCGTAACCTTGGTCTCAATTACTGAACCCCTGTAAGCTTCTCGGAGCACGCAGTTATTCAGTCGGCTAGGGCTAGGAGAAATATAAGTCTGGTTCTTCGGACAATGAAACTATTTGACAGCGTCCTCGGCATTTATTAAACACGTTCGACAAAACCTTGAATATGACGTTTTGATATACTCCTGCATGTAAAAGTCGGATAGGATTTCCATTGAAAGCATTCAGAGACGCTTCACTAAGAAAGTGATAGTTCGGTCGACGACCCTCAATCACAAGAAACTCTGTTCAGCCCTCAAACGTGGACCACTGTGGCCACGGCGGCAGAAAATTAACCCGGCTTTTCTGCATAACCTGGCGAACCGGCCCTCCTTCTATACCGATTCACCTACATCCTCCTCTGCCGGCCTCCGCCCTCTCCGTCACGGGTCTCTAACCATCCATACAGAAATCGCCAAATCCGCTTTAAGGTCGCACTTCTTGTTGTTTATGCCAAGCTTTGGAAAAAACTTCCCATTAGCACTCGGCGCATACAGAACCAATCCAGTTATAAGGCTGCCCTAAGTGCTTACCTAAGTGTCACCCAGATCCATCAATTGACTAGCAATCCTATCTCGGAAGAGCCTGTCATTGAGTCAGCCATCGATTTCTAAATACACATCCCACCCCCTACTTTCCATGACACTCCATCTGAGGGCGAAATAGAACCTAGTTTAATAGCCTAATACGGCCAACTTCGAAGATTAACCCTCGCTGATCGCTGGGTAAATGGAATAGTCGTAAAAATTTTAAGGGACATCTCCGTTTTCTCATTCACTCCCATACTTCTCGGTACTACCCTAGTCACCCTACCACATAAGTTCTTTATTATTGGCCAACCCTAGGTTGGATATTTTTGTTGTAAAATATTGTTCCTTGTGGAATTCATTGCAACAACAGTTGCATCTCTGATCGTCGTCTAACGTAGCCTTAAAACACGAAGTTCGGAAACTACTGACTGTTCAGACCATTATTCGTTTATACGACCCCTATCTCTCAGAGACTCGGGCGTACGAAGTTTGGTTAGGATTGTAACAGTTATTGCAATGAAGCCTCCAAAACCTGGATCTCAGCCAACAAATCTAAATAACATTAAGTTCAGTAATGGCAGAATGATGCTGGATTCTACGGCAGCTATAACCGCGATAAAACCTACTTACATCAGGCTTCTCACCCCTGGTTCCTTTCCACATAGATTTCTCTACCGTTTATTTGCTCTGACAACACAGAGGATCCTGTCTTTATGCTGGGTAATACTGGAACCAGTTGCTCTTTCACAGACATTTCATCAAGGAACACATTTGAGGTTCTTTTTACTCTTCCTACCTACTAATCTTGCATCCCAGTCACCTGCTAACGCGAACCAGGTAGACACCTTTCCTTTAGGTACCCAGCCTAGTTTCATTAATAAAAAAGGAAAATCTGTCCACTGCACACCGACGATGTGATTCGCGACACAAAAGTCCACATTAGTAAGTTTCAAGCAGCACTCGTTAATGAAAACAAGACAAGGCGTTGACGATGACGGAGCCCCATGCACAGGTCTGTGTTTTACGGCATAAACTACCATCCTCCGTGTGCTTGCTTATCCCCACTTTCGTTTCTTTAGTCCGTGCAAAAACCCAGATGACTGCGACAGGTTCTGCTTCAGCATCTCCGAACGTGGGGAAAACAGACCTTCCCAAGCAGTTGCGAGAAAAACAACGCGGAAACTTAAGGTCAGGCGGAGGAACTATGGAAAGTACCTATGTGGGCTCAACCACTCCTCTGTTAGAAAAAAAGAGAAAAAGTCTCCGCCGGATCATATTGACCCCAGAAACCAAAGCACACTCGGGCTGCGAAGGAATGGGCCACCTTCTATTACGGATATGTACGCCATCAGCCCAGACCTGACCCTGCGAAAAGGGATACCCCACAGAGCCCTTGTTTGGTAAATAAGCGTTTGGCTACTTTGTTGGACGGTCTGGGGAAGTAGCTCATCGGACTATCCAATTATGCTATGCCACCCACCCCTCTGTTTTCCAACATGTCCCTTTTCCCCCAACCGCACACCTGGTACGTATGCTGACGTTTATAACAACTGCCGTCGTTCTTTCCAAATTATTCACGCAAGCTTAGTGAAACTACTATGTGGTACAAATTGCTATCGTCCTGTTCAAACACAAATTACCAATTCCAATATTCTTATGTTTCTCCCTTCTCTTCTTTGTATGAATTCTCGTATCAAATCCTGTCCTAGCACCCAGCCCACACTGCCCTCCGCGAGCCATTCACTTGTACCCTATCCCGGCAATTGGAAGTAGAAAACATCAACGGAAGATCATATGGGCAGCTCTAATTGATTCCTTGCAGCATGTGCATCACGCCCGCTTAATAAAATATATAGAATGCCTAAAAGCTACGTGCATGTGATCACTGTGAAAAGGGTGACTGAGGGAGGATGTATGAGGGGGCAGGGAAAGTAGATAAAAGATCCAAATAAGTCAGCTGCGACTGAGAAATAAGTTCGTATCAAACAGGTGCGAGAAAAAAGCAAAACATTCATAGTAACTTGGATAGGAAGAGGACTTCGTGTGCCTTGACATTTTGATTTTTTATTCTACTAGGTTATCATTCTAGCATTTTTATAAAAAGTAAAACTTTTTCTTAGTCAGAAAATATTTGCCCACTTTTTCTAAATAACAAATTTTGACTTGCTCTCCACCTGACTGTATTGCTTGGATTGTCATACTTCCAGATCTTGTCTGAACTAAGTTTGAGCTCCGTGAAACTGAAACGCTAACGCCTTCGAATAAAAAGGTTCGCAGTTCTGTCGCCAGTAGTCCAGTGGTTCACGCAAGAAACCGGGTCGCCACAGACTTGAAAGCAAACGGCAATAAGGTTACACCCATTTGTGAGCACCCAATGTTTTGTTGCACTTGCAAACCTATACCAGACGGCGCACAAAAGTCACCGATATTGGCCAGATGATAACAAACCTCCAGGAAAAAGTTCAGTCACTGGGAGACACACCTTTGCGCTTATCCCCAGTGCTAAATGTCATGGAACATCCAAGCTCTTCCACCTCTCTAGATTTAATATCCACAAGTCGCTTTTTGCACGCAATCACCACCGAAGTTCGAAAACGCACAGCAACAGATAAAAACTCTGTTGTGTTTATTGTTCTCGATTGCCTGCCCCTAGAAACAGTGAAGTCATGCGTACTCGACGGCTGCGGCATGGCCAGCACAAGTGCAATTGCATTGGATTAAGGAAAGGTCGCAACGCTACGACTACCCCTACTTTTCCAATCTTCAACTGAGTCAACGGCTAAACAGTTTATCAGCAATTACCAAACACACCCAATTTAATAAAGTTAGAATATTTACCGACAAAACTCCTCTGCAAACGGAGGTTCCTGGAAGATTAAAAATAAATCCTGTGACATATGCCGGTCCACAGCCCCCAAACCCTCCCACACCTCCACTATTGAATCCCAAAAGATGTTATAAAACCGCTGCCTGATACCCCTGCAGAACCTGAGGTGGACCTGGTTCTGACCATTTCACCCTCTCCTACACAATCCTCGATTAAAAGAACCCATCTGGAGCTTGACATGTTCCCTAACTATTAGCCTCAATATACAAACCCGCCCCTCTACAAGTTCACTCCGGCTGCCGCCTCGTGCAATACCACCTCCTATAGCCTCAAAATCCAGAGGCGAAATTCCCGTTAGCACTAAGCCCAACAGGTCCACCTCATTAAACCGTAGGCTCCAAACCCACGAGGCCTAAACAAACCGGACAAACCAAGCCACGCCAATGACCGCCACGGGTACCTCATCTCAGATTAACCATTACGACTGGCTAAAACACCGTTACCAACACTACTGAAATGCCGCGCAATCTCCAAACTTCCAGACCCCTACCGCCATGGAACACCATAATCTCCGATATTAAACAAGGGCAGCACAGGTCATCCGTGGAAAGTTCATTTAAGGATTCATTATAATTCTTACACGTACTGCTTTTCTTCCCGCCACACATCACAATCCGCTCTCAGTCGCATAAGTCCAGTGACCATTCTTGTGAGTTCCATTGTCCCTTCGTCAGCAATTCTTCATATACTTTCGTCCCGGAAATTGTTTGATACAACCTTGAGTGTTTCCCGCTGTTTCGTCTCAGGCATTACCTTGACTCTTGAATGTTGTCAGTTACCACTCTCCATCTACCTCATGATAACCCGTGTGGTTTTGACTCATCTCCATCCCGTTATTACATTCATGTTGATCTCCATGTTCACCATATAACCATCTCGATTTTTGGGGTGCCCGGCAATGTGGCAACGCTCATCATTGCTTTTCAGCAAATTAGACGCGGACGATACGCACCTTTGATGCACTTAACCACGGATTGACTCGCAGTGCGCGACTGATGATCAGACACAGGAAGTTTTGGCGATGCTTTATCTAGCCTTGGTTTAAAAGCTTGAAAACTCGCGTTTAGCCTATCAGACTGCAGGCTATGTTCATGAGAGCACAGACGCTGCGTCTTCACGACTAACATTTTGTCCATGGCGCCATCTTTGTGCAAATTTGATCCTGCTTTGCGCATGCATCTTAGATGCCGAGAAATGTATGCTAAATTTTTGTATAAAGATGGTATAGAAGTGCTCATAGCGGATTGCAAAATTAATCAAGTAGACCCATGTTTACGTATTTTTTATTCATGCACAAAAATTATATGATTGTGTACGAATGCATATGTGTAATTACATGCACGATTGACTGTTTACGTTAAGGCGGAGAAGAACCTCAGAAAGTGGGAGAGGTTTCTAACATGCAGCGCGTCCAGAAGCGAGACCAGTCATGTGTTGCGGGCAGACTGGTGATTTAAAGTGCACAGGAGAATAAACGGAACATTCCTATGAAAGCAGCCAGCTGAGTAGTGATATAGCATTACAGCTTTCAAGCGTTGCCGAAACCGAATTGCCAGAGACTCCCTTCCCACTCCATTTACAACTCGCAACATCCGCAAAGCTGGCCTATCACTGACTGCCTCTTTTAAGCTACTGCTCGCCTATCAACAAATCCCTATTAGTCATTACTCTTTGGGCACTACCCTTCTTTCTCAGCAATCTATGACTTGGTGCGCCGGTACATCTTCGGCGACCAGGTTTGCCCTTCTTAATTTAATGAACTACCGTTCTATCTCAGATGAACAGTCACTTGCAAAGCTTCGCTGTTTTCCACAATGTAAACATCAATCCGATAAACGAATCTTGGCTTAACATCGGTCGCCTTGTCGGACATCAATTTTGTAGAGCTGCTGGAAATGACCACCAAAGGGGCAGTTGAATCGTTTACCTAAAAGCCAGTGAGTTTCCTGACTCAGACACCCCCTCATGAGTTGATCCAAGAATCGGTACGGCTTGCTACCAGGCTATCATTTCGCTCTGCGCCTTTCAAATCGCTTTCAAGTATTGCCGGTTTTTATTCCCAGCCCTCCCATATCAGCAATGGGATTATTCAGGGAAGCATTCTTGGTCCTCTTCTATCCCTTCTATATAATAATGATATCTTTAAATTCATTCGTCTTGGCACAGGAATCCTGTTTGCTGATAACATTAAATTACTCTGCATTTTTGGAACTTGTTCGGTGAACGTCACGCTGGCACTTATTAACGAAGGCCTGAAGTCCCTTGACAACTGGCGTTCTAATTTTTACATGAAGTTCTCTCCCGAAAAGTGTCCTTCAGTAACATTTAAATGCTATGCTTCCTCGGCTTCCCTCTATAACTGGCATGCCCATTCCTCAATTACGCATGGTTTAAAATTAAGGGCTCAGTACTCTTGTTCTTTCAACTACCATGAGCAAGCTCGCCACCAAACCGCCGTAGCTACCAGCCATTACAATAATCTTAGGGGTGTTCCGCACTCAAGGCTTCAGGCAAGTCGCCTTTAAGTTACAAGCTGGGCCCCACCTATAATATTAACCGATCATCTTCACGCATGTGTGTAAAGTTGATCGAATCGCAATTGAGAATGTGCTGCGACTGTTCACTATAAACCTCCCCGATTCCTCATCTAGCCTGAGCTACAGGGCCAGATATGAGCTCTTTGGTGTCAACCACTATGGCTTCGTCGAGTCAAATTAAACGTGCATTCCCGTTCAACTTTCGCCATAATAATAATAAAGTCATAAATCACGCTTGTAGTCCACTGTATCCACTTCGGAGTGAATAGTTCTTGTTAAAAATAAGGATGACTCGGCCACCGATTGAGGCCAAATTCGGCGAAGAAACTGACATGAACTTTATGAATGCCTTTCTCCAGTCCAAGCTAGTCGTCATACAGCACCAGCTTCCTGCAGATACAATGGCTGGCAAGCTAGAGGAGCTCATCCTAAGAGCAGATAGCCATTTCCTCCCTAGAACCAGAGCCCGGCGTTATGCAAAACAGCCCCTCCCCAAAAAGATATCTTCGGATCGTTAAACGGGCCTTATACACGACACGGGAAATTTCTGAATTACATCGGTATATAATGAATGTGCAACAAGTTGTTCTCACCCAAGCTAGGCTAGGCAGAGCAACTTTCTTTTAACACATGCGACGCCCAAAATTTACGTCACCTACCGCACTAGCCACCATAGATATCCAAGGTACTCCCATTAAATCCCCGTCAGGGTAGCGGAAAATTCCAGATCCCAATTCCGAAGACATCATGGCTCCAATCCGATGATTATTCGGCTCTACCTCTGACCTGCGTTCGCAGCAAACAAATTGAGTAACGCTGCTGTTTCCACGAGAGCAGTTCCCAGGAGCTTTCGAAGTCTAAACAAGTGTTGCCCCACAAGCCTCGATTTAATCCATCCCCCTATCCTAAAAGGGACGGCAGACTTGAAAGCCACTTCCTACGCTTCCCTCTTCCAAAGGTAGGCCGATAGTGAGGTCTTTCCCAAATGTTGCAAGCTGATACCATCGCACTGAATCTCAAGATGAGTGGCCTGCGTCGCCACTCTAGCTATCGGCTAATCACTCTACCCAGCAGCCTGAGCAAAGTTTAGGATATCGTGAAAGCCGTTCTGCTCCGGCACCTGCAACCAAACTGAATTTGAGCTCTTCGCAACATTTTCTTTCTGACATCTCTAATATGCTAACCCTATTGGACATCCTGATGAAGGCGCACGACGACGGCCACACTTCGTTTGCTGTCCTTATCAACTTTGCCAGGGCTTTAGATACAGTTTTCCACGTCCTACTTCTTCGTAAGTTTCGAGGATGTGGTGTTGTTGGTCCCATGCTAGAAATCCTAGGCAGATTTCCAACAGGTCAAAACTTCGTGGCGAAGGTGGGGAAAGCCTTCTCACAATCAGAGTCAATCACTACAGGAGTACAACACGGCTGGGCGCTGGGTCCCCCACACTTTCTGGTGTGCGTGAATGACCTCTATCATGCCCTCCTCATCGGCAGTGCCATGTGTGCGGACGATGTAGCCCTCTGGAGCCCCAATTAAGAGCTTCTGAAGTTTGGCCATCGGCAGCGCTAAGGGATAATCTGAAGATTACAGCCTTCTCATTAAAGCATCAGCGTGGCTCTTGGCAAAGAAAACCAGCATGGATCTGCTATCAACGGGTTCGCTACCTTGGCTCGGTATTCCCAAAGTACTATTTTTCTGGTTGGGCAGTAGAATTTTTTCATCACCATCAGTTCGCAAGCAGGGCAGCATTTCGCCAACTAAACCTGGTCTGCATGTCGTCCACCCGGATACCAATTGATAACTTCCCCACGGGCTGCGGGAACCAGGGAAACTCCGCGCCTACGGGAGCCAGATCGTGCACATCAGCCTCGTTAGATGTCGGGGTGCACTAGAAAAGGCTCGGAGGGACTGGACGAAATTCGGCTGAGGGCTCATATATCTGCCTTAACCCAACTGTCCATTGAAACTCAACCTCTAGCCCCTTGACCTGAGACGCACCCGTATTGATGTCTTTCTGGTGTAATATCTCTTCACAGCAGGCCAGGCAGAGGCATTTTCCTGACCATCGGCCTCCATCGTCATTAGGGTAAGCTCCAGAGTGATTTTCAAATCGAGACCTCGGACATGCCTGAAAGTAAGATTTTCACCCATAGGGGGTTATCTTATGGAAAGCCCTCCGTGAAGAAACTCAGCTAGCAATACACTTTTAAGGTGAGAAAAACTAGAGGTCCATCCAGGACTAATGGACTAATTTCCCCACTAGACCTCGGCCACGCCGGTACAGAGCAGTTTTGCCTCCGTTAATTAGCACCTACCCGCCTCTCTGCAGTTTGGGACTGTCCCAGTTGTCACAGCGTGGATGCGGGCCCTTCTCTCTCAGATTCTCTCGTTTCAGCTCGGTACTTTCCCAGCCAGATGCAGAGAAGAGCTTACAGAGCAAGGACAAAAGCGCTTATTGGCCTCGAACCTGCGTAATACCCGAAACACAATAAGGACATGGGCTGGGGGAGGCAACGTCAACACTGATCCCTCTGTGTAGTTAGCGATAGTTCTTACCATCTGAAACTAATAGTGAGGTGGAAATGAAAAGATATAGTGTCTTACGGCCCAGTTAACACAGGGGACGCCAAAACGCCCTCGAAACGGTCCGCTAAGGACTGTTTTTCAAAGTGGCGTTATGCCATGGGGATTTTGGCAAATTTACTGGTACAGTCGTAAATTGAGCATTTCCGGTTTTTGCTTTCCTCGGAAGGCTAAGACGCAAAGTATATTAGTGATTTCATATACTGAGCAACGCCGTTGATAATCTTGGCAAATGCGTATAAATAACTACATGGTCTACAGGCCACAGTTGATGAATTTTGATCACGCGGATTCCTTAAGTTTATAGAGTATACGAAGAAATAGTCCTTGGGGCCCACAATGTTCTGGCGAGTCTTGCTGCGCGGTTTTATTGAGGTCGGGTGAATTTGAGAAACAACCCTAAATCTTGTTTCAAAGGGGTACATTTTGGGTCGTTTTGGGGACAGTTTGAGACTTCCAGGGCATTTTTGCTGACTTGGGAAATACCAAGTAGTGCATATTATTCCAGGGAACAACAGCAAGTTTGAAGGAGAGCGAAACCCACCCTAGGTGGGTTTATGACTTGTCAGAAAACTAATGTACGAATGTCCTCCATTTTTGATGTACTTCTGGTATATATCTGTACTTGCGAACTTAAGTGAAAGGTTCATTGTCGAATTAGACCAACTGAACCCCCTGAAATTGCTCCGTCCGGCGCTCCATTCGATGCCCCTGCGAGTAAATCAATGGTGTCCGATTCCTTAATCACTGATCACACTCGGCTTTCGTGGACCAGTGCTCCTGATTGGTTGGTAGGGATAGTGACTATTCCCGATACGTTTGACCTTTTTCGTCTCCCCAAAAATCTGTTCCACCACTGCTGGTGCCATTTCTCAGGCTCTCGACCAGCTTAAGTCTCAGGGATTTACACGTCTCGAGCGCTATAAGGAGCAAATTAAGTCGTTTACATAATACAGAGTTCTGCGTGGCGCCTCCCGCTGAGTGCTGAGCTTTGTTGTCCACTGGGATTGTGGGCATCTTTTTGAGACGACAACCACGCTAACCCCCCTCCCAACTGGAACTCTCGTGTACCATACAGTGGTCTTTTCTGTTCCCATGACAGAATCGAACAAGCCACATAGAGGTCAACACGTGACGTGGCAGCGGATCTGTAGAACGGATTGTCCTACCGCAAATCTCGTATTACGTTTGCTTGCCCTTAACCTTCGTGACCACTTGTGCGTCACTCTTACTCGGCTCGGTACGATTGAAATACTGACAACCCTGAAACTTGACCGGTACAAGGAAAAGACAGTCGGGGACGATAGCAGGTTGAGTATATTTTGAGGGCAGCGTGTGAGCGAAGCGTACGTGAGCAACACACAAGTGGCGACCGCGCTTGACGGTCAACGTTCGGTTAAACAAGCCATCTGGGGGAAGAAATCAAAGTTCCGCTACAGATCTGGGGTAAGTAAATATCTCGCGTCTTCGCGGTTGGGGTCCAAAAGCTGGCAGCGGACCGTGAACAGCGGCAATTTTGTCGTTTTTTCGAATCACTATGATTGAAAAAGTGCTTCTATACAGTCGGATTTAATTCTTTGAGTTGGGCTCAGTGGCAGTGTTTTCTTTTCCTCTCCTGTGTAGCCCCACTCCTTGTCGTCCTTACATATCCATTCTTTCTTCAGTGGTGTGTGACAATATCACAACGAGACTACACCTTGACGTGGTGTGACGGCTTGCGTGCCTCCATGACCCAACGAGCTATACAGGATGG